>JAHXMU010000728.1:65443-82226 GCA_019455685.1 Philornis downsi | reverse complement strand
ATAGAACATATTTCAATATAAGTGGTACACTGCACGATTTTATAGAATATATTTGAATGGAAGTGGTACAATGCACGCAAAACCGTTCGAAAAGTGGTGAAAGATGTGCCTCGCTCTGATCATTCATCAACGCCTTCAACTAAAGTTAACAACGATAAAATGAAGGAAGTGGTAACCAAAAATCGTCATTTAAGTTTGAGAAAATTAGCCATTGAAATTTTCTTTCTCATGAGTCAATCTTCACTATATTACACGACTTACCATTTTACATGAGGCGCTTTGCCGCTCGACAGATCCGAAAGACCTGAATTATAACTGGTGATGATATATGGATTTACATATTTAACGTTGAAACCGATCTACAGTCTCCGGAATAGCGTCTCTAGCTAAACCAAAACTGGAAAAACCATGTCAAAGTTGAACAAAAGTCATTGTACTGTTGACTGTTTTCCGTGTTCTGTATTCGAATTTCTTGCCGCCTGAAAAATAGACGATAATTAAAGAATGCCACCAACTTCAACAGAAACCATATGTTTTCGGAAGGTGTTAATATTACCAAAAACAATGAAGTGTTACTGCAGCCTTCTCAAGAAATGGAAAGCAATTAAAAAAAGTCGGGTTGGCTTAAGGAATGACAAAACTAAGTTGTTTGTCTATTCGTATTATTGACCATAGATAAGCTATGGAGTAGTTAGTATATGATTTTAGCCCCCGCCAACAAAACTGTAATGTTAGATTAGAAAAGAAATGTTTGCTAACATGTATTATTACGGAATAAGGAAATGATTTACTGATCGGGCCCTTTTTTTGTCGAACAAAATTCAGCTGTGCCAGGCATTAATTGTAACTGTTTTGCAAAATGGCGCAGTATTCCGGATAGTGACGCAAGCGGATGAATCATTTCTAGGAGTATTCGGAGGAAAACAAAAATATGTTTTCGTTCGAAGAATTCTCTATAAAACATATAGACCCATTACTTTTTATTAATGGGAAGTCATAAGATCATTCGCGTACTTAAGCGTATCAAAATACGGCGATTTTATTGAGTGCCATTTTGTGTGAATGAATGAAAAATTTTCATTGAAAATGTTCCAGCACAAAGACGAATTTTCCGCAATGCACTTTATGGGTGTTTTAGAATAGAGCGAATTCATCAAATCTCAGTGTGATGAATTGGAAAAGAAGCACGAAAGACGGTAACGCTTGGTAACTTTTTCCATGTATGGCTTATAGTTGACAATCGACTTGAATAAGCAGCATGACTAGCTCTAAAAATTCAACGGAGCTTTATAGGTATAATTCCATGTAATTGCTATACGACCGTGCTTGTTGCCCACAGTGACAAGATTTGACCAACTTTTTTCCGGTAGTATTTTCATGCTGAATAATTTGAACAATATTAAAACCACTGGAATATATGAGTTGAAGCCATAATCATATAATACCGTGGCCTTAACAAATTAGCACAGTCTATCTCGTGTGTATAAACATAGAGCGTTTATACTTAATTGAATTATAAGCAAAATCTTATTACTGACTATTTTAGACACAAAATTTGTCTTAATGAATTGTTTTGTCCTCGAAAATATACTATATACGTAAATGAATTGCCAACATAAATTTATAAATGAAATCATTATGAATTATCTTGAATCTAAAATTTAACATTGCTAAGCTTCGTGGTAAGTTCGTGGAACCGGTATCGGCTACTTAACTTTCCTAAGCCTACTCTCAAATTAAAGCATCTTGAATTGTAACTAATTCATTTGGTTTTTTATCCCAAACTCTTTCTTTATAATCCACAACTTCCATGTAATTTCTCTTGTTCTTTGAGAAATTATAGGGTGATTTTTTAAGACTTAAGTTTTTCAAATTGGCAGCACTGGTTGGCAATGGCCTCCAAACGTCATCTGTCAAAGTGAAAAATGTACAATATACTCTGCCATTTCATCATCGAAAAACTAACAAGACGAGCAACGATTGCAAATCGCTGAAATTTATTATAAAAATTGGTGCTCTGTGACAAATGTGCATCGTTTTATACGACAATTTTATGGTCGTCATAATCGACCTGCTGAATCAACAATTCGTGCTGTTATCTGGAAATTTTGCACCAAATTTACTTTGTTGGACATAAAACCATCGACTCGCATGCGTAGAGTGCGTACCGAAGAAAATATTGCAGTCGTAGCAACCAGTGTTAATAACGATCGTGAAATGTCAATTCGTCGCCGTTCTCAGCGATCAACCACAAGGAATTTCTTTTTGCCCCAATTGGGGCAAACTTGGTTGACATGTAGTTTCATCAGGATGGTGCAACATGCGACACTGCTCGTGAAACAATGGATGTGTTGAGGGATGAATCTGGTTATCTTGCGATTTGTGATCTTGCGATTTAATGCCTCCTGATTATTTTTTGTGGGGTTATGTCAAGTCGTTAGTCTATGTGGACAAGCCAAACAATAGTAAATCCTTATAGGATAACATAACACGCGTTATTCGTGGAATACAGGCCGAAATGCTCGAAAAAATAGGAAAATTTGATCTTCTGAATGGACATATGGAGACGGAGACGCGGACAACATTTACATGAAATCATCTTTAAAAATTAAATGGAAAGACCAATTTATCGATTCCAACAAAAATTTTTAATATATGATGCAAATTTGAGCATTTTATTCGATTAAAAAAAAAAAAACTCACGGTTAAAAAATCACCCTTTATATGTAAAAGACAATTTTCTGTTTCCATAGCCAAACGCATTTCCCTAAGTACGAAATCCACTATTTGGAAGATCTACCGAAATCTCATAATTAGATAATTCCTTCCCTTCCCATCTCCACCTTCATCGTTACCCCGCTAACTTCCATAGCCAGTTTCGTGCTCTACTCATTACATCGTGGTTCAGTCAAAATGTCGTTGTCTTTATCGATGATTTCAGACGTAATAGCTTCAAAAGAACAGCGCGGCCGAGGTGCACTTTGAGTAGATGTACCACCATGTTTAACTTCATTGTCTCAGTTGTACGCAGCCATAAACAATGATGCGCGATTATTTATGAACGCTAACAAACTCGACTTTTGTTTCTATCAACGACGAATTATCAATGAATGAAATTCTTTTTTATTCATTTTGAAAATAATACATAAATTGCTGTTTTCATGCTTAGAAAGTAGAAAAATTTCGCTAAAATATTTGTCAGCAAGCAAGTGAAAGGAACCACTGCCAAATTCAACAAAAATTAACAAGTTATAACATTTACTCGTATTATACAGAAAATAACATATGGAATAATAATAAATGTAACAAAAAGCGACTTTATATATAAGACAAAAATAGAGAAACTTTTGCTTATTATAAAACTAAAGAAAATTTAACAATAACTTTACAAATTCTATACCGCAGTGAATATTAACAAACTTTCCAATTAAAATATAGTACGTTTTAAAATCTAAAAACAAAGTGATTTAAAATATTAAACTATTTCCTGTTTTCCAATGCCCTGCTAGCTACTCAATAAGAGCCGAGAATTATATGCGACTCTTACGCATCCAGTGAATAATTCCGTACATTAAATATTCATTTAAAAGCAACAGAAATGGCAGCAGCAATAAAGTGGGTACTTTCAGGCAATTTGTTGCGAGTAAACAACATCAACGGTTACACATTTCACTTTGTCACAGTGAGTATGGACGGGACTGACTGACATCAGATTTCTCGAATGGAACACAAATCTAGAATGAAATTTAAACTCGTTCAAATCACATGTCACCGTCAATAGTTAAATGACTACGGGCAGCAGCAGTAGCGATGAAATGGAATAGTTTATAGTACACCATTAAGGGAGGAGAGTGTATTCAGTATTAGGGGTAGGTAACATCAAATGACTTTTCAGAAATTTAAGAATATTTAATAAGCATACAAAGTGAGCAGTTAAGTGTCAATAAAGATTATGTACGAGTATTAACAATTTTCTCTAAAATAGAGGAAAATTTTGTCCATGTAGTGTAACTCGTATGTGATACCAAATGCGTCACTCGCCCATCGCCCACCCAAAAATATTCGCATTCATTAGAATATTTTGCACAAGTATTGACGTATTATTGTATTAACAATATTTGCATAACTGCACCAACTTTGGGTATCAACATCACTTCTATAAGCCCACATATGTTATTAAATGCAGCTGACATTTTTACTGATTATTATTAATTACTGGACTGCAATTCCCTGTTCCCTGCCTTTTCCTTATAATGTTGCTTTGGCTCATTAAATGTGTGGCCACAAATCAGAGTGTATAATTTGCCACATGTTGCAGCCGCAAATTAATGTCCATCTGTGTGTGTGTCTGGCTCATAATCTCTACTTCCCGGCAGCGTCAGATTTATTATTAAGATGTTACATTGTGATTGCAAGTGTTTTTATGAACCGAAAACAAATCAGTAATCTAGAATGTTGCACAGCCTTGATCTTAGGAGGCATAACAGAGTGTAGTGTAATGATTTTTATGAATTAAACTCGCGCATTCATTCATTCATTCATCCTCCACATGTTACATCTGTTTAAATCTCAAATTTGCTATAACGAAACTTACTCAAATCATTATTTTTATTTAAACGACATGATGGCATCTGAAAGTAAAGTAAAGTCCATCCAGTTCAGTTTGAAATGCGAAATGGACAGTAGACATTAAAAGGTAGGTAGGTAATGAAGGGGGGTTCCTAACAGGACGCTGTTGTATAAATCACAATTAAGAAGATTTATTATCATAAATGAGAAAGACTTCTGGTCTAGGTCTAGTCTTTGTCAATTTATTGTTCTTAATTGTGATTTCTGGTCTAGTCTCTGTCAATCTGTGGACAAAAACGACAAAATATCATCATCTAAAATCAGAGGGACTATCACATAAATGCAGTTTAGCTTCGGCTTTGATATTGTTAACTTATTCAAAGTACATTAAATATATGTTTCCGTTTCATATTCCAAACAACAACCCATTTCATGCATTGAAAACGAAATTGGAAACCTAAATTGATTCTGTTTCTTTTAACGAAACAAAACGAGACCAATATTTTGATTCTAGAACCTGAAAGGATAACATAGATTTATGTGATCTCGTTCCTTATTTGATCTAAGTCAGAATTGAAATCAAATATATAGTTTCGTTTCTTGGCAGAGAAAAAGCCCTGGCGCCGCCAAACTGTGAAAGGCAAAAATGCTTCAAATAATTTTATTTTCTGAATTTACAAACCAGGCTCTCAGAAATTTTCACAACTACACAAAAACGTTATCAGCTTTTCCAATTGAGAAAATTCAAATGCAATACAAACAGAACTATGAAGTAGATTTATTATCATAAATATAAAGGAATTCCAGTTCAGTCATGGTTAATCTGTGGAGAAAATTCCAGATATATCATTTGAAATGCCAATATTAGTAGGGATATTTCTTCACGAAAGTTCAGTTTCGTTCTGGAGTTTTAGTATTTCTATTTAAAAGACATTAAAAATTTATTTCTGACTCATATTCGGCAATAACAACTCACTTCATATATTAATTCTTTTTTTTTTTTGCCTGAAACGAAACACTGATTGCCTAGTGCGTATACACTACGCGATCATTTGCGTTCTCATTCATGAAATGAAGCTTGCTTAAAATTAAGTTCGAACTGATTGCGTATTGCGTATAAATGACGTGATACATTTGTGTGGTTCTCATACGTAAATTATCTTTCCTTGAAATGACGAGTGAGCCTCCTATAGTACATAAATTGCATTAAAAATCATTCCCATTACGTAAACAAATATATACAAAAGTTTCAGCCCCCATTGGATGAGCAAACCCCATGGGAAGCTTTTTGGATCCAAACAGACATAACACATTGATTTTTTTTTTTAAATGAAAGATATACAGATGTTAAGGGATATCAAGGGCAATAACAAGAGATACAAGAGAGAAGTAATTAACAAACGATCAATGAAAGTTCACTAGTGAAATGTAGGTTTGGCTCATAGTCAGCCCCAAAATGGCAACGCACCTCCTTTACAACAGTCCAAATGAAAAACCTAAAAATTTATAAAGATACAGACCAAAACATAAGAAATTTCAATTATTCATTAACTACGCTGTGTGAAAAACGGAGTATAAATTTTTATTGTTATTGTTACAGTTACTGTTGAAATTGTCGGGTATAAAAATTTGGAATTAGCATCACATATTTTTTTTTTTTGCGCAGAAATATCGTGTATTATATGCGGTAACTTTCGATTTACTTCTTTAATTTGAAGAAATCCATACCTCAAGCACGCCGATTGCTTATAGAAAGTTACAACGAGGCCGGTTCAAGTGAAGGAAGCTGTGGTGAGTGAAAACGCATGAAAACGCGGAATTAAAATCATTGTTGAAAGAAACGAAAATGCGAGAGAAAATTTCAGTTACAGTAGAAACGACTCAAAAGGTAGCTTCATATTAAAACGTTTGTGGTTTCAAATTCTCTAATCAATGAATTCGCTGGGCGGCACAGAAGGGGTTGAGCAAAATTTCTCCAGTAGGACCAGTTTTTTTGAGACATTCATCAAAATGTTTCACCCCAAAAATAAGCTTTTCAACATGCATCTTGTGAATCCCATTTAAACTTCAAAAAATGGGACTTTCGAGTTCATTTTACAGGGCTCACTTAAGCGAGCCGAAAAGGGTTCAGTGAAGTTAACTGCGTTATATAGGTTTTTAGTAATACGAACTATATTTCGTCTAGTTAGTAGGGTATTCCATAACCAGAAAGAACGGGAATAAAATTACTGCTATTGAGACAAGGGTACATCAAGATCTGGGTTCATCCTTGCATCTTATGGAAAATTTTGCGCATTTTTCGCAGAATCGAAAGCGAATGGTATTTTTTTTGGGTCACGAGTACATGAAATGAACCCTTTGTGCGTTTGAAAATTGATGTATTGCTTTACAGTATATTTTCGAAGTATTCATTTCCGCCTCGGCAGTTTTACGCGTTACGTCCCTTGTATATAACACATAATATTTCAGTAAGAAATCATCAAGAATCCGCTCTCCCTTTAAGTTGGAAGCAACAGCGGCACCCGTCATTCAAATCAATTGTCTTCCCATAAATTGCAACACGGTGTGACAACAATTTGCTGCTACTCCTACTAATGAGTATTGCTGTTGCTATTGTTATTGTCGCCGCTGTCTAATAAACCAAATGAGTAACTATTGAAATAACATAGAAACAACAAGCCTTACTGACAGTTGCACAGCGTCAACTTCACAGAACTTTTTCGCCGAACAGCGGCAATTCCATGACGAATGATTGAGTGTAGCTGCAAAAATGTGCCACGTTCATACTACATAACACCGCCACACACGTTCGCAACGCAATGTATGCCCGGTGTCATATTTTCCTGCTTGCTGTTGTTTCAACAACCAACAACTGCAACCAACTGCTGCACCTCGTTTTATGTCAATTATTTCAAATTTATTTTAATGTATCACATTTGTATATACGAGTACATGACGAATGAATTGATTTGTTTGCGTTTTTCTAATTCCGATGAATAATTTTAACATTTACGCATTTGCGCAGTTTGTTATTTTTTAAGTAAATTTCAAAAGAATTTGTCACAGTTTGTCACTTATTTGAATTTACCCCGATGCAGTGGCAGTCATTTTCCTACACGCAGCTGCAAAAATTTCGATTTTTTTTTATCGCTTAAGAACCTGTTTGTACGTTTTTAAGTCTGTCAAAACATACCGAGAATCGATAACTTAGACAGTCTGCTCAAAAGACATTCACAAAAATGCCCAAAAGATCTGCAACTCATGATTCAGAAGCAGAGAAAATTTCGGTAATCATGGACAAAATTAACATGAGATTATCATAGGAAGGATGCTGTTCTTTTTAGTTCCATTTCAGGGCATTTTCATCAAATCTCATAAACCAGTGAAAAATTTACGATTTTTGTGGCAAAAAAGTTGTTTTTATAAGCAATTACGAAGTAATGCTTTTCGTGAAAGAATAAAATATTCATCATAGAAATTATTTTAATGTTACATCTCAGAATTGCATTAAAAACTCAGAAAAGCGAAATGTTTTTTCTAAGTTATAATTTAATGATATATTTAATATTTTTTTTAAATATATTTAATTCAGAACAACATAACCAATGCAAACGTGAATTTCAGTAAGAAACAAAAGAGCTTCCGATTATTATAATTGTTGGGGTGTCCCAACAAGAACGCAAGATTTAAATGACTGATGCAGCAATTGAATTGTTTCTCTGGCAGTATGACATGTGGTGCCGTCTTGTTGAAACCACATGCCCTCCACATTTATTTCTTCAATTCTAGGCACGAAAAAACTGGTTATCATTTCACGATACCGAACACCATTGACTGTTTGCGCTTGATATGCCTCATTTTCATAAAAAAAAGGTCCAATGATTCCTCCAGCCCAAAATCCACACCACACAGTGACACGTTGAGGATGCATTTGCTTCTCGTGAATCACTCCAGCATTTTCCTCACCCCAAATGCGACAATTCTGCCTATTGTTGAAGCCGTCAAGATGGAAATCATCTCGTCACTGAAGATGATTTTATCGGCAAAATAAGCATTTTCATGTTGTCTCTCCAATACCCAATTAACGAACTCTCTTCGCTGTCCATGGTCAGCTGGCTTCAGTTCCTGAGTCAATTAAACTTTGTATGCATGAAGATGCAAATCTTTTGTCAAAGTTCGCTGCGTAATAGATATGGAGACACCAATTTGCTGAGCTCGGTGTCGAATTGAGGTGGATGGCGCGTTGTTGTCTTTACATCACTAACAGACCCAGTTTTGGCAAATTTATCCATTAATCTCTTTACAGTTGACGCTTTTGGAGCATTATTCTGACCCCAAATTGATCGCAATTTGCGAACTGTAGCCGCAAAACTTTCACCATTTTGGTAAAACAATTTCACAATGAGAATGCGTTGTTCATTCGTGTAGCGCTCCATTTTTACTAATCTCGTACCTTCTACTAGCAAGCAATAACAATTATTCAAATGTCAAACAATGACACTTCGAATGGCGTCAAATTTAAATCTTGCGTTCTTGTTGGGACATCCTTTAGATATTGTTGAAAAGAGCTTCATAAAATGTAGAAAATATGCTCACATAACATTTGTAGAATCTATGAAAATGTTATTCTAGAGGAACGACTTCCTTCTTTTTTTTCTGGTTTGTCAAAATCGTTTTTGTCGCTAAGTTAACAAGTGAGTTCATCTCACGTTGGATTTGCGATTTTTACAATGCGTAAAAATATCGAACCAAGAATTTGTCTCAAATAATGAAATTTCGTACGACGAATCGCAAGGTTACAAGGTTTACGATGAATTGACTTTACCAAAAACAAGTGCATAAGAGCGGTACGCTGCATTTAAAACCGGTCGAGATGTGATGAAATATTTGTTTCGCTACGTTCGGCCAATAATGTTTTCAATTGAAGTTAACATCGACAGAATGACTTGAAATGATAACTGAAAGTCGTGATTTAAGTTTAAGAAACACAGCTACTACGTTTTCTGTGTCTCTCACCAATCAATTCGTACCATCATGAAGCACATTGGTAATCGTTCAAAAAAATTGAAGCTTCCCTTAAAAAGTTCCATCATGTAAAATAAAGATATACAAGAGGGATTCATCATTTTCATCATTTTCGATCTCATATTCATTAAACGCGTTATAACAGCTGATGAGACATGTTTTTACGAGTTTAAAATATGAATCAGTTAACACATTTCGGAATGGAGGACTGGCCTTCCAACTGAGCCGAAATCGAAAAAATCGAAGAACGTTGGTCACGTTGGTCAGACGGCAAGCAGAAGAATGTTATATTATTGTTATGTTAAATGTTATCGATATACTACGTTTGAAAGAGCAGGCTCATCATAAAAGATCAGATTTGTGGAGGGAAATCTCATAAAGTTTCCACCACGATAACGCGCCGTCTAATATGGCATTTTAGGTGAAAAAACTTAACGAATGTCATCCAATAGCCATCATCTCTTATCAAAATCCAAGTCATCAGTTCGAGACACTCCTTTCAGTCGACACAAGATGTTAAGGAGAGAGGTGAGAACTAAAGTCTTTTCCAGAAAATGGGTTTGAAAAATGTTTTGAGATTGCATTATTCGTTATAATAACTGAGCTGTTTTGGAAGGCTCCTACATTGAAGTTCGAATGCATAATAAATAACTTGCCGAAATCGAAAAAACCTCCTCAAATCCGATCTAAAGTCAACTTAATATTGATTGATTTTTTTTATCGCTGCGACGTTATGCACACGAAATCTCTACTACAAGTTCGGATATCAAATAGAAATCAATATCCGAACGTTATGCAGCCTTTATGAGGTAAAATTCGTCGAAGAAAGCTAGTTTTGTGGAAAGAATCCTCAAGGATTTTGCACCACAATAACACATCTTCCCATAATGCTATAATTGTGAACGAATTTCTGAACAAAAACTCAACAAATATCATGGAACAACCACCATATTCAACTAATATGACTCCGGCTGGTTATTTTCTTTTTCGAAAACTTAAGTTTCCTCTACGAGGCAACCATTTTCAATCAATAGAAATCATAAAAGAGAATTTGCGGCGATTGATATCTTGAAAATGCATTTGAAAAATGTTGATAACGAGCGCTTTATTCGTTTATTATTTCGAAAGGCGCCTTTCCGGAAGGCGTTACAATAAATTTCAGTGAATAACAAATATTTTGTGTTTTATTGGATTTCTGTTTCTAAAGATATTCAATAAAAATAATCCCATGCGCATCCCAAAAAAAAAAAAAACAGACGCCACGACCCACAGTGCTTTGTACATCGATGGGACAAAAATAGAAGGAGTCGTCCTAGGGTAATAAAATTTGGCGCGAGTCCCTAATATAACTGAATTAAGAAAATTTCAAAGTATGGGCAAAATTGACCACGCCCATCGCCTACCGCCCATACAAACCGAAATTATTTTTGGCTATAAAAATTGAACTATTGCGTAAAATTTCATGAAAATCGCGTGAAGAACATATCTATATGTGTTCTTATTAAAAAATAGCATCATCAACATTGACCACGCCCATCGCCTACCGCCCATACAAACCGAAAATTGCAAAAATTGAACTATTGCGACACCCTATGCGATTAACCGATTATAACTAAAATTCAGAAAGCATAAGCTTTCCAATCCAAAAAATTGTACGCCTAATTTAAAAGAAATCGGATAGCGAATTCTAGTACCTCCCATACAAAAGGTGCAATATTTCTCTTACATTATTACTTCATTGTTAATAATACTATAGAACGTAATACAGGAAATTTGTTTTATTTCAATGGCAAAATCCCAAAATGTACACTTGGTCATTATCAATCAAGTAAAGTATGAACAAAAACTTATTTATTTTATTGATATAGCTATTTCTTTGGTTAAAACTAAGCGTCATCACTACAGGAGCCATCCTAATTTTCGCTCAACGAAGAACCTAACTCATCCTGTTCAAATATGTCATCTTCAAAAACAATATTTTCCCTGTGAATATATTTTTCAATACCGGCCAAATCAAATGTTTTTTTTTTATGTTCTTCTTTGATGATAACACGGGATCTGATTGCAATAGCAGATACATACATAGGTCATCAAATACCTGTTGGTATCTTCTCGTGAAGTTTTTCTTGTATGAGATAAGCGCACTCTTCTTACGTTTTTATGGTTCGCTTCTATTGCTTCTTCCGACATACATCCTGAGTAAAAAGATGAAGAAATATAAATTTATAATTCAGAAGTTTTTGATTCACATGCATACCTATTGGTAAATTGAAGAACTCAATAACATCAGATCCATGAATTAAAATTTTATGGACAGTGCTTGGCATATAATACCATCCATAATGTATTAAATATGTATTACGAGTGACTCTTAACAGTTCCTTAAAGCTGTTTACATTCACGGGCGATCCACAAGATAAAACTCTCAGTATTATGCCAAAGTTATCAATAAGTCAGTTATCAATGCCTGTTATTTCGGCCGCAACGTCACTGTTGGAAAAAAAAATCTTCGAGCAGTGTTTCCGTCATTTGTGTTTCCGAATCCATGTTTTACTTGGTCAAATATTAGACCTGTTTTTGCTTTGAATTCATTTTGAATTTTTTTTTTTATTTTCCATAAATTGATTTCTATTTTCTTTACCGACTCGCCAAAGCTTAAAGGATAGCCGGTAACCAATATGTATCAAGCATTCAAAAAATTTTATCCAACAGTGAAGGGTTGAAAGCCCATATTTGTAGTTTTCGGCGTTTGGATTTTTTGATCCGTTTAAAATATTCATTTCAGTGGTGCTTGCATTCCAAATGAAACATCTACTTGCTGCATTTGTGTCAGTTAAAATATTTGCCACTGCACCGTCAACCATTGTACATACAATGCATTTCGTAAGTTACTTCCAGAATTGCACCTTTTCTTTGTAATTCCAATTGCACCTTTCTTTTTCAAATTAAAAAAAAAAAAACAGACCTTTCCACTCCACCCTAATCAGCAACCAGCCAACGGTGATTAACAATGTAAATTTAGACCTTTTTTAAAACTTTTTTTTTTTTAAGTTGCGCTCAAAAGCGGACATAAATTATTTCTTATACCTTTAAAAAACACTATTAACTAAATAAAAACACAATAAAAAAGAAAAAAAAAATATGGTTTTTTTTTTTTAAATTCCATCAAACTTTTATAATTTTTTAAAATTTTTAGAAAAATAAATTTTTTTTCCAGCGATTACAAATAATTCCGGTTAACATATTCAGCACATGATTTATTTTTTCCGAATTCTGCTCACACTAAATGATATAAAAATCCAAATTTTGAGCTCCTTCTTAAAAAAATAAATTTTTGGGAATTATTTTCACAAAGCAATACAATTTAGTTTTTAATTCATTGATTTTTGCTTAAATTTCACTAACTTTAGCTCCCTCTGGTGAAGTGTAGGAGAGTCAAACGAAACTATTTCCTTAAATTTTATTTCTTTTGCATTGTTATCTCTCGATTATTATAACTTTCATTATATTTTGGGACAATTTTTTTTTTCATTTTTGTCTATGGGACAAAGCACTGTGCGACCTTGCCTGCAGATGGAACCGTCTTCGCCTTCTTTGGACACAATTTTCCCATTCCAGTTCATTGCTTTGACTGTTCCTTTGTCTCAGGTGTGAAATGGAGGACCCGTGTCTCATCCATGGTCATAAATCAACGCAAAAAATCGGCTTTATTATTTAATGGGTAAAACATCTCTGTTTTTTTTTTTTACTTCTAACGATATAAGTGAGTTCGTCCCTAAATCTCAGTCACTTAAGTAATCCTTAGTTATTGTGTAGAGAAACAGAATCATTGGAAAAGCTTAAATACACTGTCATTTTATCCAAATATCATCAGCAATTTATTATTGTGGCCCTGAAGTGAAATATATTTGCAGACCAATAAAAACCCGAATTTAATACTTATGTATGCGCTTTGGAGTTTTCATTTCTATAAAACCTCTTGAGCAAATATTTGTCGATGTTCCAAACAATCTCCATACACTTTACTGAAGCTCTTTTGAAAGCAAGCGCGGCACCCACCTTGCCCATCTTTCTTATCTTCTTCTTCATCCATCTTTCTTAGCTTCAAATCTTCGGCCAATATACTCTACATTACACTTTTTGAAATGCCTATCATTTCAGCTAGCTCACGCACCTTTAGCCGACGATCGTCCAATACCATTTTATGGTTTTCTTAACCTGGTCCGGCATGGACAGATAAATTGGTCGACTACTACTATGTTTGTTTTGGCAGCTCGTACGGCCTCGTTTAAACTCTGCTGCCCAATATTTTACAGTGGTAGACGAAGAAGCAGACTCCCCCAGAGTAGAATTCAGCTCGGCTTTAATATTGGTTGAACTGAGACCTTTAAAATGGCGACCAATTTACAAATCTACTGAGATCGTTTACTGTCGAGGGCTCAAATAAAAGTACGAAACAACGTGGCGCCTTGAAACTTAAAACGTACATTTATAAGTTTGTCAATAGTTTTGGGACTGCCGATATATACATTTTGAATATAAAATCTGCAGTGGTTGTTTAGAAAATGTGATATGCTTAACTAGTCTATTGTTGGATATGTCATGATAATTTTTACAATCTGTGGTCAATCTTTGTGCTTCAAGACAGCCCAAAGCTAAGCAATTAATTCGTTCAACTTATTTCCCCCTTTTTAGTTTTCATGTGATCTTAAAAGATTTTACAATCTGATAACACAATGAGCGTAAACAAGGTGAAAAGCAAAAACAAGGTGAGTGAACAATGAACAGAAATAAAGAAATTCAAACTTTCATTTTCTCTGTAGCAAAACAATTTGTTTATAATAAATAACAAAATAAAATGTGAGATCTTTATCTCGGCAAAAATTTGTTGGAAAACGCAAACTTAAAACGGCGTCAAAAAGAGCCCGTGTTTAACAAACATAATTTACATACAAAAAAGAGTAAAGAAATAACTTTCAAATGTGAATTGTTTGTATTGAAGAAAATGTTAATTGTTTGCATCAAAAACTCAGCTACAACTTATTTAGTGTTGAGGTTGAGGAGAGCGCAAAAATAACTAATTTTCCCACATGGAACTGAATTCACTCATGAATTGAATGAAATTCTTTTTTACGAGGAATTTTTTTAACATTTTTATTTCGCACCTAAACGCAAATGTTTTTATAAATAATAATGTATTTATAAATAACTGCAAATGTAGCAGAAACATCGCTAATCCGTTGAACTCTTAGCTTTGTTGATATGAGTCGTTGTCTCCGCTTTTCTGTTTGCCAGAGCCAACATCATATTCCTTCCCTTCCAAATATTTTACTTTTGCTATTGTTTGCGTTCCATTTTTTTGTCTTTTGTTTAATGAAAATAATTTTTTGTTTATTGTTTATTTTATTATTTATTGTATATGGCAAACATTTTAGCTCTTATTCTGTTATTTACATTTGAGACGTCTTTTTACACAAAATCTCCCACGGGTATTGAATTGTGGAAATGCTCTTGTTTTTTGTGAGCACTCATTCAATTCGCTGGCATAAACATTGTGGCTGTTTTTATTTATGCATTAATGCAATGCAATTAATCATAAATATAAACAAAATGTTTTCATTAGTTGAAAAAAAATCACAAAGAATTAAATTTCGCTTATTGTAATCAATGGTAATACAATTCCTTACAAGCAATAACATTAAAATGGCCAAAGAACTGAAAAACTATATGGATAGCTTACTGCTGTGTCCAAAACATAAGACCAGTGTTCTCAAAACTAGCCAACTTGACGTATAGATGGTGTCAGTAGTTTGAAAAAAATTATTTTGGTGAAAAGTTGTAACCTTATGAGTATGTTTTAAGTTTCAAGGTGTCACGTTGTTTACTATTTTTATTTGAGCCATCAAATTTAAACATGGAAAAAATTGGTCAAATTTAAACATGGAAAAAATTGGTAATTTAGTATTTCCATTTAAAAGGTTCCAATCCAACCAATATTAAAAACGAGCTAAAATCTACTCTGGCGGAGTCTGCTCCTTCGTTTACGACTGTAAAATATTGGGTAGCAGAGTTTAAACGCGGCCGTACGAGCTGCCAAGACAAACACCGTAGTGATCGGCCAATTGAGGTGTCAACGCCAGACACGGTACGCCACAAAGTGGTACTGGAAGGTCGTCGGCTGAAGGTGGATGAAATAATAATAATAATAAGCATTCCACAAAGTGCTATACTCGTATATCGTATATTGACCAACGATTTGAAGATCAGAAAGCTGTGCGCAAGATGGGTGCCGCGCTTGCTTTCAGTAGAGCAAAAGCAGCGTCTTGAAGATGTTGCAGTCAGTGTTTAGCGATGTTTCACCGCAATAAAACCGAACTTTTGCCTCGATTTATAACCATAGATGAGACATGGGTCCACCACTTCACACCTGAGACAAAAGAACAGTCAAACCAGTGGACTGGAGTGGCAGAATCGTATCCAAAGAAGGCGAAGACAGTTCCATCTGCAGGCAAGATCATAGCCTCTGTTTTTTGGGAAGTGCATGAGATTATTTTTATTGATCATCTTCAGAAAGGAAAAACCATCAACAGCGAATATTATGCTAATTTACTGCAGCATCTAAGTGATGAAATTATGGGAAAAAGGTCGCATTTGGCGAAAAAGAAAGTGTTGTGTTGTCGAGACAATGCGAATAAGAACCAAATCAATAATTTTCTCAAGCAAATGATGACTGGTGATGAAATATCATCCACAGTATGTTTGGAGGGGCCTGTACTATCAACAAATGAACTGTCAGAAGGAAGCAGTCACTGAGAAATGCTTGCCGGCTTTGTCCAATAGAAGAGAAATTGTGTTCCATAAGAGCAAGGCCAGTTTACGTCTCCGAATTGTTGTTGAATAGCAACAGTACCAACTAGTTCTGAAGTGTATGGTGACTGGTGACGAAAAATTGATCACTTACACGGTTGAATCGCGGTGAGTCCGCACACATAATGGCCAAAAGATTCCATGAGTTTGGTAGAAGTGGCAGGGAATCATTTACTATGAGCTGCCCCACCACGACCGCTTTTAAATCGGAAAATCGACTGTCCCAGTTTTTTTGCCAATAAGAACGATAGTTTCTATGAGTTATCTTCAAAATTGTAATAGAATTAGAATTATCGAATAAAGCGTTTTGTATTTGACCTAA
>JAHXMU010000728.1:0-40443 GCA_019455685.1 Philornis downsi | reverse complement strand
CTGTAGTAGCATCCTCCATTTTTCAGTTTATAAGATCTATGTGGTTGTTTAATTATTTATTGACTTACTTAAAAAAATATTCTACATTCTAATTGATGCAATATTCAACCAATTCAATTTCCCTGTCTATGTTTTATACTTCAACTGTTGATTAGTTTTGCACGGTCGCACGCCCACACTCCAAATTTTCCAAACTCGCGGCTGTCCACAAATTAAAAATCAATTTTTCCGCCAAACTTTACTCATTTTCAATTCAATTTTCAGCCAAACCTTAAAAATAACAACCTCTTTTCCGTATTTCCACCCAACGACGTGGAAATAGCAAGAACGTCAGACACCAAACCCAATAACCCGGGTATTTGGAACAAGAACAACAACAACAGACAATACAAAGATGTTACCCTTAATACCTCGTCATTGCTGCTCCTAATGTTAATGTTTTGCCGTTCTCTGTCATCGGCACCAGAAGGGTGTGGGTGTGTGAATCATGAGCTCGCAAATGCAAGCAGAAACCATAGACAATCGACCGAATTTTATGGGAATTTGCAAATAAGAAAAATGTAACGAAACAAGAACAAAATTTAGAATCAGAACACAAGAGTAATTTACAGCGAAAATATTGATTTTTCCAGCGCAGTTCTTAATAGCAACCACGTCAGTGGGATGCCTGCCCCAGCAACTGGTCTCCTTAGGTTTTATAGTTTCCCCCTGAGCGAGTGATTTGCAAATGCAGCAGCAGATTGTTTTGTTAGGAGGTGCAGTGTACGAGTACACAAAAGGAAAAGGAAGCAAAAGTACAAAGAGTCTCATTGTCTGTTGCCCTTGATGTTTGCTTGCTTTGGGGTTTATTGCTGCAAAATTTAGTGCTCATAAATGTACCCTGGTTTAGTTCGGAGAATTATTATTCAATTTGTTGTGTGTAACACAAACTACAGTCGATACTGCTTCCAACAGGGAAAAATTAACCAATGTAAGATAAAGAGACGGTATGTTAAGTCTTGGCAAAATAATGCATCACATTGGATATCGCTTACACGACTAAATGCTTGTACGAAATTATCGCAAACTCTTTGTTACACACGATTTTGGTTCAGTGATTTCAACTAACTTTAAACGGATATAAGAATATATAAAATAGGTAACTTCAAGAGACTTTATAATAGCATTTCTCTTAATAAAAATTTTTTTTTTTAAGTTCGTTTTTGAATTTATTGTCGATCTTCAATGTAATATGATTTTGGTTCCTAATTCGGTTCAAAATTGATATTCTATTGGCAACTATTTATTGTTGCTAGTAGAATATAATTCAAAATTGTAAGTTGGGGTCTGCAGAAATGAACTACGAGGTGTGATGTGCGTGAAGATAGATTCGGAATATAACTAGCAAAGCCAAAAACCAACTGTATTTGCCGACCACTGTTATTGAGTTAACAGAGCTCTGTTAACGCATTAATTTTGGGGATTATAAATAAAAGAAATATTTTTTACGAATTGGGGTAATATATTTTAATCAAGACGCCAATAATGGAAGAAAATACTTCGGACTGTAAGCATCCACTTTCTCTATGTAAAACAAGTATGAAATAACGAAGTTGTAATGAGTTAAAACTTAAGTTATGTATCGATATATTTGCTGACTGTGACTGAATGCTAGCACCTGCATCAATAAAACTTATACCAGCTGGCTAGATCTCAGCACATAGCTTCTGAAACAGTGATCCGTATATTTCAGAAAAATTTCAGAACTTGATATTCTTTGATTTTAATTTCCACCTAGTAAAAAATATTTTGACCCACTGTGCAAAAATTCCAACACCTGCGTCAGTCAGACTTTTTCCGTTGGATAGATCTCAGTCCGTAGTTTCAGAAACGATAGTTCATATATTTCAGAAGAATTTCAGAACTTGAGATTCTTCGATTTTATGGTCCCCATAGTAAAAAATATTTTGGCCCACTGTGCAAAAATTCCAACACCTGCGTCAATCAGACTTTCTTCGTTGGACAGATCTCAGTCCATAGTTTCAGAACGGTAGTCCATATATTTCAGAAGAATTTCAGAACTCGAGGTTCTTCGATTTTATATTCCCCCTAGTAAAAAGTATTTTGGGCCACTGTGCAAAAATTCCAACACCTGCGTCAATCGGACTTTTTTCGTTGGACAGATCTCAGTCCATAGTTTCAGAAACGATAGTCCATATATTTCAGAAGAATTTCAGAACTTGAAATTGTTCGATTTTATGGTCCCCCTAGTAAAAAATATTTTGGTCCACTGTGCAAAAATTCCAACACCTGCGTTAATCAGACTTTTTCCATTGGATAGATATCAGTCCATAGTTTCAGAAACGGTAGTCCATGTATTTCAGAAGATTTTCAAAACTAGAGATTCTTTGATTTTATTTTGCCCCTAGTAAAAAGTATTGTTTGGCGATTTTCTACTATCGAAAAAAAATGAATCAAAAAGTTGCACCAAATTTTGTGTAGAAATGGAATTAGGTGCTCAAAACACTTGAAATGTTGACAGTGACATACGGTGAGAGTACTCTGAGTCAAAAAAATGTTTACAAGTGGTACAAGCTTTTCACAGCAGGTCGAGAAGATGTGAATGACGATGCTCGCTTTGGACGCCCAGCACATCAACAACCGATGAAAATGTTGAAAAAATTAAGAAATTTGTTATGGATGATCGTTAAATCCCAATTAGAGAAGTTGCTGAGGATGTCTCTCCATATAGGTTGGCTCATGCCATGTAATCTTCTCGGAAATTTTAGGCATGAAGCGTGTACCAGCGAAGTTCGTTCCAAAATTGCTGAATTTTGACCATGAGCATCGCTCAGGAATTGTTGAATGACATCAACGATGATCCAGATTTGTTTAAAAGGATCACAACTGGTCACGAATCATGGGTATATGGTTGTGACATCGAAACCAAAGCCCAATCATCCTGATGGAAAAGTTCAGGAGAGACCAAGACCAAAAATAGCATGGCAAGTTCGATCAAATGTACGATTTATTATTGCTAGTGGAATATAATTCAAAACTTTAAAGTAAGGTTCTGCGGCAATGAACTATTAATTAGTTGATCTTAACAGTATTTAAAATAAATGCATTAAAAATGAATTTTTTGTACAAATATAATTCTATTATTTACAGTTGATATCTTAATGGGTTACAAATGAAAGAGAAAGAGAAATTATTTCCCGTTTCGTTATAACCTGTTTCTGTTAACTCCGCAAAACAAGGCGGGCAAGTTGGAATTTATTTCACAAAAAAAAATAATGAAAAATTCATTTTTCATTGTTCTTGCTGATTGTGGCTTGCATAGCATGAGATTACAATGCGGGGAACAGTTCTCCGAATTTTGTTCAATTAGTGATTGTGACAATTTCTGCTAAGGGTTCTTCTGCTTACCCCCCAATTGAAAAGCAATCAGAGGCGCTATATTAGAATTTTACATTTTCAAATCCATTCATTTCTGTTCACAAATATGTCATGGTAAAATGTGGAAAATTTCGCAACATTCCCTTGGATAGATTCTAAGATATTAATCATGAAACTCTCATGCATATTTTTTTAATCATTTTTTAGTTTTTTTTTTTAACAGGGTGTATGACTCGGGACTATTTTTGAAAATATATGTTTTTCTCTATATCAGATTTTATTCCATCTTTAACTGGTGAGGGAATAAAAGTGGAAGATAATATAGAAGTTCGGCGGTCGATTTTTCCTATTATTTTACCTATTTCTTCTCTATTACCAGTTATAGGCCGTCAATTTTCCCATTCTCATTTTTTTCCTTTTCTAAATTCAAGAACATCCCGTCTAATTGATGTGAGGTCGCCAAAGGCAGGCCTAATATTCTACTATATGGGATATTGAATTTTTCACTGATTTTATACGAACTGCCAAATATTTGTGTCTGTTGGCTGTAGTTTTATTATTTTCTTCGGTATTTTCATAATATTTTTTTGAGATGAGCGGCTTATCAGGCCACTGCATCCGAATATAGTGTTGGGGCTGCCAATGACCACCAGACTGGTGAGCTGAGTTTCAGTAACGAAAGTTACATACTAGCCTAAGACTCATCTGTGTTAGTATGCCATTTAGGCTTCGCAACTAGTCGCGTTCTTACTTAAACTACCATCAAACGGATGTCTGATGGTATTAGCAGGGAAAACTTGCCCGAAGGTCGGAAGTCGTGAGCTGCTTGGGAAATTCTGCGGAGGGATCTGGTTACTCCCAAGTGAATAACAATCAGAGGGCCCAAATTAGGAATTTCTCCAAGAAGTTGGCTGTAGAAGAACGTTGGCTGTAGCTGTAGAACGTTTTCTAAATTTGTTTATGAAATGTCGAAACCTTAAATGTTCCAGTCGTTCATGTAATTCTTTTGGCTTGTCCGCCAGAATGTAATATTATTTTTATATCCATCATACAAAAATAAATTTAAGCCAACTTCTATGATCCATGTGCTGAAAAAAGGCGGTGGGTAATTGATTATAGCCATATGTGAATATAGTTTTCTGTATTAAATATTGCCTACCATCAGGTTTGTTCCGAATTAAAAACGATATTTTTGGATATATAGAAACGTCATGGATGTCCAGTCACTGGACTCATGAACAATTTGATATTTTTAATTATGTCATAGCGTCTATGAACATACATACTATGAATACACATAAGACACCCTTTTGGGTGTCACAACGTCCATGGACATAGTTGTAAGTGAAGCTAGGTACTACATTCTTTTCACGAAGGAAACTTTCACGAGACATCTTTCCACATAAAAAAGTTTAGCGGCATTGCCAGCTTTTTTTAATTAGTTTCCAATACTGATAAGGGGACAACTTGTGTTTTTACGACATAACATGATAACATATTTGCAGAATTGTAAAAATATGTCTCTTTTTGTTACTATTCCGTTTCACAAATTTACAAATGTGTTACGGAGCTTATGATGAAGCTAAAACGTAATTTATTCCGATTTCAGTGTTGGAAAACAAACAAAAAAAAGTTGGCGTTGCCATTCAACAAAAATTTTTCACCCCAAAAAAACTGTCTTGTTAAAAAATGTAGCTTTACAGTTTACAACTATTTTTTACATAGAATTTCATCGCGAAAAGTGGGCATAGTACCACAGCCCATTACGGCTTAATTTTGTGAAATCTTTAAGTAAGAAATATCTAAATAAAAGCTCTATTGTCTGCATTAGGCACACATATCAATTTGATTGTCTTTTTAGACACTGACTTATAACTTAATTTTTTTCGTAATTAATATAAAATATTTATGCAAAATTTTCTTAATATTTTTTTATCCGTTCACATCAAAATTTTCCACTGTTTTTCGGCCGTAACCTTAAAACTCCTCTGCCAATTTTGAAAATAAACACGAAAGAAATACACAAAGTCCTAACAATAATAGCACTGATTATCCCGGAAATGGCCGCTCAAAAAGCTATAATAATTGTTTTACCTTCCACGAGAATTGTTCTATCACCCGTTGTAGTGCTCTGAGCTGAAGCGTAACTTTGCGTGACAAAAGCACTAAAAATTAATTACCGACACATCAGTCGTTTACATTTGTAACTGCAGCCTAACGTATTTACACCAGAAAGCTCCTTTAAATAGCATTTGCTGTAAGAGGAATAGTAATTGTTGATTGTTACTAGCAAACAAATTAGAATCCGAAATAGTTTGAATGCAACTGTTCGTTAAAACACTAGTTGGAGAAAAGGTGAGAGGCCGGCGACGCGTAGTATTAATTCCGCTGATTACAATTACAAGAGTTTCGCGGAGAATGTTTGGCCAATTAGCGTTGGGAGAGCAGACAGGCAAACAAATAGTAAACAGAAATTATCAAGGAACGTTCTCTCTCAAACGTTGCTCAACAAGTGTCGCAATGTTGTCTAATCGAAAGTCGCTACAATTTAGAGGAATAGTGAGGGGAAAGTATCTTCTATGAGGATAAAATGAAACTAGTGTTTAGAAGAGGACGGTAAGATTGCAAAGAATGAAATCTGATCGTAGTGGACAGCTACGAACTGCGCATTGCTATGAATGTAAAGTGAATAACAGATATATATTTCGAATTCAAAATCTATTAATTTACAGTCGTTTTTGTAAAATATTAAACACGTTAATAGCGAAGCTCAAGAATAACTTATTCAGTACATGTAAGTATTGCTGATAGTTAGAATATTAACAAGGGAATGTACCGACTCTTTGTGCAAAAGATGTCTCTAATCGATTGGAGGTTTTCCTCGCTAAGCCATATATGCAATACAGTGGAGAGGACAAGAATACACAAAATGTACAAATTGCGAACTAATACGACGAAAAAACTCGCAAGGAATTTGAGGAAAAAGTTGGTTACATGGCAATGCTGCAGTTAACTGTAACGCGTACTGTGATGGAACGCTATGAGCAGAAAAAGACTGGTATTCTGTTTTTAAATATAAGAAGTGGTTACGGAAAGACCGATAGGGAGAGAGGTACAGGTGGAAATGGAGAAGGAAATAGAGATGGAGATGAAGATGGAGACGGAGCTCGAGCTGGAGATGGAGGTAGAGATGGATGAGGAGATGCAGATAGAGATAGTGATAGAAATAGGGATAGAGATAGAGATATAGATAGAGATAGAGATAGAAATAGAGATAGAGATAGAGATAGAAATAGAGATAGATATAGATATAGATATAGAGATAGAGATAGAGATAGAGGTAGAGATAGAGATAGAGATAGATAGAGATAGAGATAGAGATAGAGGTAAAGATAGAGATAAAAATAGAGATCCAGATAAAAATAGAGGTAGAGATAAAGATAGAGATAAAAATAGAGATACAGATAAAAATAGAGATAGAGATAGGGATAAAAATAGAGGTAGAGATAAAAATAGAGATAAAGATGGAGATGGAAATGGTAGTGAAAACCGGAAGTCCTGTTGAGGAATAAGATGCATAGCTAAGCACAATGATGACAATATGGTAATCGATCTCAGAATGCGATGTTTCTAGTTGAAGAAGACAGAGTAATTATTGGCAATGACACAGACTGACTGTCGCCAAACTAAAACGAAGTAAGAATAACTACACCATGGTTTATGAACTCAAAGAATGGGTGCGTTGGACGAACACGCATCGATTCTTGAAAAAATTTGAATAAAATTCGATAAAGGAGGCGATAAAATTGTGTACAAGTTATCGCGGAATCATCGCCAGTGTGTTATGTGAAAGACGGATTATTATGGCGTTAGACTTGGTAAAAAGACAATTGGCCAGATATTCGCTTCTAAGACAAATCCGAAAGCAAATAAACAGATAGTATGTTCTCATCAGCTAAAAAGCTACTTTTGGCAGTTCAATGCGAAGAATTTTATTTCAACACATAAAAGTTTGATATCTCCGAATGACACCGTCCGATAAAAAAGGTTTAGAGAAGATAGGCAAAGATCTTTCTAAGGAAGATCACTCAACAAAGCTGTACTAAACGCGGTTCTTATCATATTTAACAAGAGACATGTGTAGCATGGGCATACATCATTGTCTGAAAACTGCAATATCTTACTGCAGCCTTTTCATGCATTCAGAAGGAGTCACAAACGAGGACAAAACTAATTTCTTTTTCCGACTAACAGTCATCTCACTTGAGGCGGATAACTTTATGTTTTATGAATGAAATCTATGTTAAGTCCGTCGATATCAGTAATGAAAACTACCAATTCTTACATTGAATAAATATTGAGTTTGTCTCAAATTTTATGTTTCAGATAAAATTTTTGTAATGGAATGTATTTGGAATGGTACAAATCCCATGAGTCGGTTCGTTGAATTCTTAAACCAGAATTCTCTTCAGCAATGCTATCGTAAAGAGGTCTCTCTGTGGATATGCCGACCCTACATTTATAGAGCGCATCCTAACTGACGATAAGACAGCCGTATGAGTTTTTCGTCTTTCCTAACTGAGACTGCCGCTCCTGAGTAAAATGTTGATGTTGATTGAAGCAATAAAACGTAAATTTGCGAGTGACCTAAAAGTCATTTCGGCAAATGATTTGGATACACATCCTGCCACAAATTTTGCTAATGCAAAATATCCTACTGATATGAGTGGTACAAAGCCCCAGAACCCGTTCGTTCGATTTAGAGACCTGAATTTTGGTAAAAAAAAAGAGGCCTCTACCGTGTCACTACAGCCGTGGACAGTCGTGGGAGCTAAAGCTTTAACTCCGTTAGAGCAATATTTGTTTATTTGATAATTATTTGATTTGAATATTATCTGGCGTGTGTACTTCCTTAGATCGTTTTTCAATTCCTGACTTCATGCCGAAAATACTACATGAAAACTAATATCACTTTTTATGTTCCATTTTGGTGTTTTTTTTTTTAACTTTAGAATTTGATTTTAATTTAAGAAACATTAAGGAAAAAAGTAGGGGGAAAAATATGCCATAAACCCATATTTTAATAACCCTTGTATCCAAAGACAAAGGGATATTAGGCACTTTTTGTATGTAATTTATTTGCCAGTATTCTTTTTCTTGTATTGTATTGCGATTGTCAAGGAATATTGTGCTAAATAGCGATTTTACATTATAATTTGCAAACAGATATATAAAGATGTTTAACAGTAATAATAGAATTAGTAAACATTCGGCTCGAGGGACCATAAACACTGACATTTTCTACCCTCCCAAATGTATGCTGGGTTTTTTTTTTTTGCAGCCAAACCCCCCACACTCAATGTAATTGGCAATTGCTATGTTATGCACCTTTGTTTCTTGTTCTTCTTATTAATGGTGTTCCAAATAGATATCTTCGTTTGCCCGTAGAATTTATGGACATGGTATCTAAATACTTGTATCTATCAATTACCAATACATGCAACTAACTACACACAGTAGTTGCATATGGTCATTTCAGTATTTACGTGTCTCCTCTCTTTCAATTTTAATTAACAGAAAACAAAAGTTCAAATGAACAAATGAACAAATTCAGCAGACCGAGTCGCACAAGAGAAAAAAAAAAGGAAATGCTACTATCCTATGGCTTCCTTTGACTCCACTATAATGTATCTTCATACATCCGTATTGATATAGTTTTCGAAATGGGGCATATTTTTTATTTGGTTTCTTTTTTACGTTCATACTTCGCATTTGAAAATGGCACATAATTTACATGACCATATGTTGCAGCAGTTGCATGCAACATATTGTATACGAGTACGCTGCAAAAAGCAAGGCTTGTCGTCACTTCTTCCTCTTTTCGTCTGCTTCCAGTGATAAGAATAGAAATAAGAATATTTGCAGAATAGAGACGCGGTCTTCTCCCACTATGATTGCGAAACACGCGAATCTTTCGAAAAAAAAAAAATAAGACAAAAAACGCAAATGATTTCAGTTTGAGTTGTAAAATGAATGAATGATGGAAATGAACTCAATTCGCTGACTTGACAACTAAATGATAATCAACGACAGGATGAAGGCGGTCTATGGCGGTAATGGATTTGAAAGAACAAAAGATAAATGTAATACGACGACACAGCAATTGTTGCATATACGATTAAGTGGGGTTTCCTCGTAGATGACCACTGCAAGAAATATCTTCTGAGATAGTTTTCTGGAGGTAAAGTCCCTTCCAGAGCAATTTTCAATGTGGAAAGTTCCTTTCCATACAGTTTTCGGTGCAGAGGGTATGTGGTCTCAGGCACTTTCGATATAAGACGCATTTTCGTAGGCATTTTATTTTTTCATTTCAGATATATAGAAAAAGCGTTTAAGAAATGACGATTAATATCAACAATTCGTTAAATATTTTTACTTACTTAAATTTGATTAAACAAAAATATTGAAGATTTACCTGAAATAAAAAGAAAGAAAAACAATCAAATATAATAATAATATTTACTATTATTTATTATTTACAAAATAAAAAATACGTTCTGACAAGGAGTCAACTCTCAACTTATCGTTTTGAGATATTAAGCGTTTTTCTAAAAACCAATATTATGGAAATTTATTATAAAAATAATAACAATAATCAAAACCATGTTCTTGCCCCTACAAGAACACAAGATTTAAATCTATATATATAAAAATCAATTGCTGTGCGTTAGTCTCGCTAAAGCTCGAGAACGGTTGGACCGATTTGGCTCATTTTGGTCTTAAATTATTGGTAGAGTACTCCGGAAGGTTTAAAAGGTTTTATTTGAAGTGATAGATGGCGTTGGAGATGAGATTTTTGCAATTAATTTTTTTACCACATTAACATTGAATCAAATAATGGTAGGTGACAAACATACCAGCCTATATGTGGCGCTGTTATTTATTTGAAGGCAAAACAACGTTTGCCGGGTCAGCTAGTTTTAAATAAAACACAAATATTTAAAAAAACAAATCGTGAAACTTTATTATATCGTAAAGTAGACAGAATGAGGTTATGTATGGAACAACACATCGGACAGATGGCAGCCACGGCTTTGCTGGCACACACGCGATCTTTTAATGAAATTTTCAATAACCGTTTTGCATAAATGCTGCGGTATTTCATTAATGCAGCGTCCAATTTCCTCTTTTAAGACTTGAGTCGTTGTCGGATTATTCGCGTAAATCATCGACCTCAAAAAACCCCAAAGCAAAAAGTCTAATGGTGTTAAATCGCACGATCTAGGCGGCCAAATCTGGTCTCCAAAACGCGAAATAACACGACCGGGATATGATTGATGCAACAATTGAATTGTTTCTCTGGCTATATGACATATGGCGCCGTCTTGTTGAAACCACATGCCCTCCACATTCATTTCTTCAATTCTAGGCACGAATAAACTGCCTATCATTTTACGATACCGAACACCATTGATTGTCTTGATTTCTTGTTGGGACACCCTTTATATCAATTCTCACAGACATAGCGCAATTTTGCAAAAATCGCTGTTTTTAAAAATGTTTATGATTTATGAACTACGAGGTGTGTTAAAAAAATAAGGTGTATTTTCAAATTTAGCTACGTACATTCAACTTTCTATTATTATTATTTTTGTTTTATGTTGGTACACTCGTCTCGAAGATATGTTGATGATTTTATCCATATAGCGTGTTACGTATGTTTGTGAGAGGCACAAATAAGACAGGTGTTTTGTTCGACCATTTTCTGCTATTAAAAAAAATGGATCAAAGAAGTTGCATCAAATTTTGTGTAAAATATGGAATTAAAAGCTCAAAGACACTTGAAACTTTGACAGTGGCATACGGTCAGAACACTCAGAGTCAAAAAAAAATGTTTACAAATGGTACAAACTTCTCACAGAAGGTCGAGAAGATGTGAATGACGACGCTTGCTCTGGACGCCCCAGCACATCAACAGCCGATGAAAATAATTAAGAAAGTGAAGAAAATTGTTATGGAGAATTGTCGAATCACAATTAGAGAAGTTGCTGAGGATGACGGCATATCGGTTAGCTCAAGCCATGCAATTTTGTGTGGCAGCGAAGTTCGTTCCGAAATTGCTGAATTTTGACCAAAAACAACGTCGCATGAGCATCGCTCAGGAATTGTTGAATGACGTCAACGATGATTCAGATTTGCTTAAAAAGCTCATAACTGGTAACGAATCATGGGTATATGGTTATGACATCGAAACCAAAACCCAATCGTCCCAATGGAAGAGTCCAGGAGAGCCAAGACGAGGAAAAGCACACCAAGTTCGATCAAATGTCAAGATTTTGCTCGCTGTGCTCTTCGATTACCATGGCGTAGTGCATCAGGAGTTCTTACCACAAGGACGTACGGTAAATAAGGAATATTACCTTGAAGCTATGCGCGGTTTGCGTGAAGCAATACGAAGAAAACGACCAGAATTGTGGAAAAAAATTCATGGTTTTTGCATCATGCTAATGCACCTGCTCACTCATCTTTACTTGTGAGAGATTATTTGGCCAAAAACAACACCGTTATAATGCCTCAGCCATCACGTATTCATCAGATTTGGCCCCCTGCGACTTTTTCCTGTTCCCAAGATTGAAGAAGCCCATGAAACGACGGCGTTTTGCGACGATTGCGGAGATAAAGAGCTTTGAGAATTGGAAAAGATGCTGGCACAAATATATTATATCTGAGGAGGACTACTTTAAAGGAAATAAAATAGAAATTGATGAATAAATAAATAGTTTTTGAGAAAAATGAAAATTCACCTTATTTTGTTAACACACTTCGTACGTCGAATTATGGAGAGGTGATTAAACGCAGATATGCGTCAGACTGAGCACAATAATAATAATGAATAAACTCGACTTCGTTCCTACTTCATTTAAGTCAATTTGTCTTGTGACCGCAGAAATGTTATTTATTATATTGTTTTCTAATAAAATCGATTTTAATTCAGTATCGGAAACGACATCGCTACAAATAAGAAATAAAACATTGTTTCTGATAATAGAAAGAGACGTATCAAGATAAGATAATTTCGAACACATTTCTTTCAAAAACCATGTCAAGCAAGATTAGGATAATGCTTTTGCTGCAAAGCTTCGGTAAGTACAGGGTGATTTTTTTTTAGGTTTTTCAGGTTGGCAGCACTGGTTGGTAATGGCGTCCAAACGTCATCTGTCAAAGTGAAAAGTGTACAGTATACTCTGCCATTTCATCGTGGGAAGACTAACAAACGAGCAACGATTGCAAATCGTGGAAATTTATTATCAAAATTCGTGCTCTGTGACAAATGTGCATCGTTTGATACGACCATTTTATGGTCGCCATAATCGACCTGCTGAATCAACAATTCGTGCTGTTATCTCCAAATGTCGCACCAAATTTACTTTGTTGGACATAAAACTATCGACTCGCATGCATAGAGTGCGTACCGAAGAAAATATTGCAGCCGTAGCAACCAGTGTTAATAACGATCGTGAAATGTCAATTCGTCGCCGTTCTCAGCGATTGGGCATGTGTTACTCAACCACAAGGAAAATTTTACAAGTCGATCTGGGTTTGGAGGTCTATAAAATTCAACTCACGCAAGAATTGAAGCCAAATGACCTACCACAACGTCTAATTTTTGGTGAACAGGTCTTGCAAAAGCTCAATGAAAATCCGCTGTTTTATCGAAAAATTGTGTTCAGTAATGAGGCTCATTTCTTGCTGAACGGATACGTAAAAAAGCAAAACTGTCGCATCTGGACTGATGAACAGCCACATGCCATACATGAATTACCGATGCATTCCTCAAAAAGCGACAGTCTGGTGTGGTTTATGGGCTGGTGGCATCATCGGTCCATTTTTCTTCAAAGACGACCGTGGAAGAAACGTTACGTCAACAGCGAACGATATCGAGCTGTGATATGCGATTTTGTTTGCCCCAATTGGCTGAGTTCAACTTTGTTGACCTGTGGTTTTATCAGGACGGTGCAACATGCCACATTGCTCTTCAAACAATGGATATGTTGAGGGATGAATTTGGTGAGCAACTTATCTCTCGATTTGTCCCGGTGAGTTGGCCCCCAAGATCTTGCGATTTAACGCCTCTTGATTATTTCTAGCGGGGTTATGCCAAGTCGTTAGTCTATGTTGTGGACAAGCCGAACACTATTGAAGCCTTGCAGGATAACATAACACGCCTTATTCGTGGAATACAGGCCGAAATGCTCAAAAAAGTGACGAAAAATTGGACTTTCCGAATAGACATTTTGAGACGGAGCCGCGGACAACATTTACATGAAATTATCTTTAAAAATTAAATGGCAAAGACCAATTTATCGATTCTAATAAATTTTATATTTAATATATGATGCAGATTTGAGTGTTTTATTCGAATTTTAAAAAACTACAATTAAAAAATCACCCTTTATAACAATGAAGAAATAAAAAATAATAATCAGAAGGTTTCCGGCAAGCAGTTGCGATATTTGAGACATTATTGAAAAGTTATCTAACCAACAGTGAAATGCATGTTGTCAAGCTTCAGACCTAAGCCCTGACAAAATGAGGTTTCTTACAGTTCTCCAAATATATTGTCAAAAATAATCTTGTAACCACCACCTTTGGAACACTAATAATCTGAGTCCAAATAAAATATATATCTGTGGGTGTTGGAAAAAACGAAAACAAATTTACCCTGAATTATTAAGAGTATTCCAAAAATTTGCTCTTATGGTATTCTCTAATAGTTCTTAAAATATACGGAATTTTCAAAAGACTCTTTGACGATAACATGAGTTTTGAAGCCAACCATATAAAACATAAAAAACATATTCTTGCTTCCATTAGTACAATGGCAAACGCTCAAACTGTTATCAATTTCAAGCTGGTGTAGCAACCAAGCGGGTAATGGCAGCGTGCTCATTTTTTGACAAGCGTCAGTCTATTACCTTGTTTACATGCCAAACGCGACTGAGTTATTGTTGTGTATTTGGCTGGAATATAGAAACCAGCCTTGGTTAATGAGCTACGACATTTTGTACCGGCGCTAAGGGTGGCTACATCGACCAATAATATATTTTTCGTAAAATAATTTTTTAAAAATCTCTGTGTTAAAAAAATCGCTGATTTTATAAACTACACAATATTACTATTTGTGTTAGATAATAAACAACAAATCTCATTTTTTCATATTGCTTTTGTTTTCCTTGTGAATGGCGTAAAAATCTATGTTCATCTAAAATAGTTCGGCGGTCCATCCGTCCTATCTGTTAAAAGTACGATAGAGGTCGCACTGTTTGATATAGGAGTTTGAAATGTGGCATTAAATTGCTTCATATTCTACGATAGACAATTGGGAGAAATTGGGCGAAATGAATCCAGTATGCACTGTAGAGAAAGCATCTAGAGGAAATGATATTTTCAGATTGTTGTCATCAATTTTGCTATTTATTCCTTAATTAAAAGCAATATAAAGAAGAACTATACGAGTACCGCAATAAATTTCAGAGTAAAAATAAAATTTTTAGTGTTAAATAAACGTTACCAGCAAAGAAGATATTTTTCCGATTCCAAATCCAATAGAAGAACGGATGATCAGCCACAAATCCTGGCAGCATACAGCAGGCTCTGGGAGCCAGAGCGTTAGATGCAGCAGCTTCTGTACCCTCTTCACTCACCTCGACGTATACACGAACATTGCCTTTACAATAACCAGAAATTTTCATCTCAAACTCCATGAAGCATATGTATTCCTGATCGTACCAGTATATCTGTATTTCGTAATGGGTTGCCAGTTTACAGATCATCATAGCTGACTTATTTGAAGTTTGATCTCAAATTTCTTTTGAATTTTTACATTATAGACGTATTTTCAGTTACTATAGGTATATAGACTTATGTTTCTATTTATTTTTTCCCTTCTTGTTTCCACAAAATATTTTACTTTATAAAAAATGTTTCTTTCCCTGCCAAAACAAAATTCCCCATTAAATTGTAAGATTAAGTTGTTTGTATGATAATTTCAAGCATCCACTTATGAAGTTGATAAAATTCTTTCGATGATCATCCCCTATCCCATTACATTGCCTGACAACCTCAATAATTCTAGGGCGATTAATCGATAATTTGTTTATTTATGTGATGCCGCCGTCAGGGTAAATACAAGCGGCTATCACAGCAGACCCCAATACCGGTCACGATGTGAACATGAGTGATTCGATGAGTGCGTGTGTGTGTGTGTGTGTGATCGATGTAACACTTTATAATTCGTAAACATTAATTATTGAGTACCCTCAGTGTAATAAAAGTTTGCCCATCCGTTCTCTCCCTCCTCCCTCCATACTACACAACACTTGAGATTACGTTTTAAGGTTAGCACGAAGAAACGTCCGTCGGACTATTCAGGCGGCGGCAGTCGCCATCGTGCGCGGCACATATGGTCAAAAAAATAAGTACACCTGCTTATTTTTGCTTAATGTTTAATTTTAGTTACTTTAGCGGAAAGTAAACATGGCAATTCTATTTTATTTAAATAACTTTAATATGGTAATGCCTTTAAAAGTAAAAACAAAGCTGGGGCTTCCCGGTTCCCCGTGATTTCAGTATTCTTTAATATTTTCGCAGCCTGCTGAAGTCTTTTTGGAAATGTTAGTTATTTTACTGTTGTTTATCTTTATTCATAACAAAATATATAGTAAAAAAATCAGCCATGGGTCGAAAAAGTCATTGTTCTCCGGAGGAGAGAAAAATTGTTTCAAGACTAAGAGAAAGTGGCCAAAGTCTTCGTTCTATAGCAGAAACTATGAATCGGTCGCTATTTTTGGTACAAAATGCTTTAAAACCTAAAGCTTAAAGCCGTCGAAACTCGCGGAAGCCCCAAAAAACTTCAAAAACAACAGATATCCATATTGTAACACTTGTGAAGAAGGGCCCGTTTGTGTCTTCAAGAGCGATTTCAGCGCAAATTGGAAATGTAATTTCATAGCGAACGGTTCGTCGTAGACTACAAGAAGCACATTTATCAAACAAAATTTAAAGGCTAGATTGGCGTTTGCAAGAAGTCATTTCAATTGGTCCGGAGGAGACGGTGAACAAAAATTGCGATACATTTTGTGGAGCGATGAAACAAAATTTAATGTATTTGGAAACGACTGTGCCCGCTCTAAGGGTAAAGAATTCCATGTTCGCTTTACAAAGAAGACGGTCAAGCACGGGTGCGGCATTATTATGATCTGGGGTTGTTTCTCGTAGTATGGTGTCGGTACGATCATCGAATTAGTGACACTATGACCAGATTCCACTACAAAGATATCTTGCAAAATACGATATTGAACTATGCTGTGGAAGGAATACCCTTTAGATGGACATTCCAGCAGGATAACGATCCGAAGCATACTTCTAAGTTGGTAAAGGATTGGTTTCAAGATAATAATGTTGCCCTTTTTGACTGGCCAAGTCAATCTCCGGACTTAAATCCAATAGAAAATCTTTGGAGAGAATTGAAACAGAGAGAAACAGAGAATTCGAAAGGAGGTTCGTAAAAATCAGGGCCAGTTATGGAATTTTGTTAAAAAGAACTTGGTATGAAATGCCAGTAGAAACCTGCAGTAAGCTTATTACCAGCATGCCAAAAAGAGTCAACAAAATAATTGAAAATAAAGGTGGACATACCGGCTTTTAACGACACTCAGCCAATTTAGTAGAAAAATAGATTTTTTTTTACTTTTTTGCTAATTTTAACTAAATGTACTTATTATTTTGTCCAATGTTTATTGATTAATTTCTTACTTTTTGCAAAATACTGAATTGAATTTTTGTTTTTTGTTATTGTTTTAGTATTTATTTTATTTCTAATGTTATAACAAAAGAAATTAGTGTTTGTTTTTTCTTTTAATTTAAATAAATTGCCAACTACGAGCCTTTAAATAAAAATTATATGGAGTGTACTTATTATTTTGACCATATGTGTATATAGTGAAATACAACTATTTACTATAATAATCAGTAAATTTACAGCAACACGTAAAGTTCAGTGGCATTTTTTATTACGTTACAGTACATTTGATAGTGATTGTAGTTGTGGTTCGATATCGTATAAAGTAACATTCAATAACGTAAGAAACTGACCAAAAACAACAACAGCAACAACAAAAACGCGCTTAACGCAAAGTGTTGAACATTTCTAAATTCGGAAGTGAAAAGTTACAAACATTAAAGCCGCCAAATGTTGGCGGCGGTGGTGGGTTCATTGACTTTTTAATGAACATCAATGATATTTTGTTAATAACAATTAAAATGTGTAAATTATTATGGGATTCTAATGAAGAAGAGACGTTGTCGTTACATACTTTTATTAATTGATTTGCAATATTCGTTGTGAACAAAACAGATGTTTAAATTAATAGAAATTTTAAATTTTGTTAGTTTTTTTCTTTGTTAATTGCTCTCAAGGATATTTTTCGTCTCATTTATTGTTTCATTTGGCAGACGACAATGTCAGTTTAATAGACATTCTGTCAAAAGAGTACTAGGAATTGATCATTTTAAATGAATTTCAGAATTATATTATTTTTTGTTAGGGTGCCACCACTATTCTCTATACTAACGTGGTATGTTGTACGGTTTTTACAATGGGTAAAAGCATCGAATAAAGAATTTTTCTCAAATTTGGTTCTTCAAAAGAAAATTTATGCGCCGAATAGCTGGAAATGTTACAGAATGATGCAGTGCATTCATTCAGTCATCAGCTAAAGTTAATATCGATAAGAGGAGGTAGAGGAAGTGTTGACTGAGAATGGTAGAAACTCGTTGGCATGGAAAGAAACTCCATGAATTTTGTGCCTCACAAATCAACTCATACCATTTTTCAGTATGATTTTTCAATCAACGTACACCATTTGGGTATAAAATGCGTTGCCGCTCGACTAATTTCAAAAGGCCTGGAATTTCTTCGACAACTCAACCAAGTAAAAATCGCTAAAGACATCTAACCACCATCACATAGTCATAGAACGCATTATAACGGACGGTGAGACATCGGTTCACGAGGTTAACCTACCCAAATCTGTCGATAGGTGTCTAATTCGACTCAAAAATGAATAAAACACACCAAAATCAATCAGAATTCAAGAAATATTTGACTACTTTCTTCGCTCTGCACTCGGAATTCTTGCCACAAAGTCACACGATAAAAAAGAAATACTAGCTTGGAGTCATGCTGCGATTGAGACAGCAAATTCGTCGAAAAAAGACTTGCGCGGAGACAGATTCGGAATCTAACTAACAAAGCCAGGAATCAACTGTATTTGCGAACTTCTATTATTGAGTTAACAGAGCTCTGTTAACACGTTAATTTTGGGAGATATAAATAAAAGTAAGATTTTTTCACGGACGGAGAAATTTATTTTAATTAAAACGCCAAAATTGGCAGAAAACACTTCAGACCAGATTTATGGAGAGGAAACTCATGAATTTTGCACCACGATATCGCATCATCTCACAAGGCTGTCATTGTCATAGAATTTCTGGGTAAAAACTCAACAAAGGGCATCGACTTTTTTCTCTTTCGGAAATTCAAATCATCATTTCATGGAAGCCGTTGCCTATAGACCTAAAAATACGAAAGAGAATTCGTGGCGAGAATTTAAGTCTTTTCCGCAAAATGCTTTTTATAAATGTTTTTGATGATTGAATAATTCTTCGTTGGCATAAATGTGTTATTTATTTGAGTAAATAATAAATATTTTGAGTTTTATCGACCAATTCGCAGCACATGTTTTTTTGGCAAATCATAGAAATAGACAGATCGGCTTACAACCTTTTAATGGAATTATACTTTAAAAATGTTTATAACGTACGTGCGAGTAAATATACTGAGCTATTGCAAATTAAGTGGGAAGATATTTAATGTATTCAGCGATGAGAAAATTCTGTTAAATGTTTGATAATGTAACAATTACGAATGATAGAAGTAATAAGAATTCGATAAAAGTGCGACCAAATGTGAACAATTTTATAAAAAAGGTACAACGAAAGAGGTAATGTTCGAAACAGAAGTTCGGCAGATATAATGTGATATCCAGAAAGTTATAAAAAATGGGATGATTTATAGAATTTTCAGTTCATAACTATAATAGCGCTTTTGTTAAATTCAGCCATTATAACCACATCCTTTCCTATTCCTATTTCTAATTCTAATTCTAAGTCTAATTCCAAATCTAATTCTATTTATATTTCCATTTCCATTTACATTTTTGTTTTCGTTTTCATTGCCATTTCCATTTCCGTTACCAATTTCATTTTCGTTTTCATTTCCATTTCCATTTCCATTGCCATTTCTATTTCTATTTTTATTTCTATTTGTATTTTTATTTCTATTTTTGTTTCTATTTCTATTCCTATTTCTATTGCTACTCTGCTATTACTATTGTTATTGCTATTGCTGTTGCTATTGCTATTGCTACTGCTATTGCTATTGCTATTGCTATTGCTATTGCTATTGCTATTGCTATTGCTACAGCTATTGCTATTGCTATTGCTATTACTATCACTATTGCTATTGCTATTGCTATTGCTATTGCAATTGCTATTGATATTGCTATTGCTATTGCTATTGCTATTGCTATTGCTACTGCTATTGCTATTGCTATTGCTATTGCTGTTGCTATTGCTATTGCTATGGCTGTTGCCACTGCTATTGCTATTGCTATTGCTATGGCTATTTCTATTGCTATTGCTATTGATATCGCTATTGCTATTGTTATTACTATTGCTATTACTGCTACTGCTATTGCTGTTGCTATTGCTATTGTTATTGCTGTTCCTATTCCTGTTTTTAAGCTTCTGTCCTTAATGTTAATTTGCCCGCGGTAGCTTTTTAACCTCTACTTGCAATTTAACTTTTTTTTTATAACATTCCCGTATTTGTCACGATTTGCCTACCATAAGTTATTTTCCACCCTTTCTGTAGTCTTCTTGTATCTTTTGCCCTTTTCGCAACATGTGATTAGCTTTCCGTAATCTCAGTTATCATTTCGTTTTGTGTGGCCGGCGACGTTTCTCTAGATATCTATTAATAAAAAGATTACTGCTCTTAAAATATTTATATTCTAAACACTCTTCATAAATTAAAAATGTATTTATATTGGAAAGTTTGCTTTTCTGTCATCACTTCGGTTGTTTTTGGTCGAAATTCTTACTTTTGCCTGTTGTAAAGGTTTCGGTTTTCCAAAATCATCGCCGTTTTAAATTCTCCCTGGAATTCACAGTACACATCCTCGTACACTTATAAGCAATGTTAGAGTAACAGCGGAGGAATTAAGGGCGCGCTTGCTCGATATTCTCTAAAGTTTGCAGCTGTCACGATACGTCTTAATGCGAAAGATAAACATAAGTTGAGTTTTGATTGTTTTTTTTTTTCATATGGGTGGAAATGAGCAGGCAAGTAAATGTTAAGTAAATATTTTGCTAAGTAAAAAAACTCCAGAAGAAAGAGAACTTAATAAAATGTAACTTAACCAAGTTAAATATTGTAGGTTTTTCACAGCGGGTTTACTTAAGGCAAAACGTCAACAAGTGTTGTTGATGGTTTGATAATGTAAAATTCCACGGAAAAAAATAAAACAAAATTCTACGGCAGGTATGGCCAAACATTTTAATTAAAAAGCATCTGATAATTATATGAAGTGAAGGTGGACATAATTAGAACTAACATACAAAAACTGTTCCAAATTTAAAGAATTTTAACTTTTCGATGTTCTTATGGTGATGACGAACGGGGCCACAGTTTGGACATCGTTGTTCTGTAGAACAACAAACAACTGATGTACTAAGTACAAAATTTACAAATTTATTTAATAGAAATGTGGCTAACATTAGTCATAGAACTAAAAAAATACAACAAATAAATATTGGAAATTTAAAATTCTGAATATGACTGAAGTCATTCGCACAGATGACTCATATGTAGTCAATGCAATAGGGGGGAAGATGCTATCATTTTGGCAAGCATTATCCAACAATCGTTCTAACTACAAGAATTGGTAATTTCGCTAATTGTAAATTTTCAGCAGTCAATCGTGTAAGGTTTCAACAGCTCAAGATAAAAGGGTAGTTGTTTATATTTCAGGAATAGCGAACGGAGTCAAACGCATGTTTAGATTGAGGAACAAACTATTGCCTTTTGCGACATGTCGATGAATTACGATATATACTAATTTTTGGCAAGAGGATTTCTTTGAGTCAGCTTTAGTTTCTGAGATAACACGCAGAGAATATTTAAAAAAAGTCTACAGTGATACCTTGTGTAGATTTATTTCGATCAGTTCTGGTTGTATCAAAAATAATATAAAACAAAATTTCCATGTTTTGCATGTATGAGATATGGAGAGCTTCTCATATTCAGTGATCTTATACGCATTCTATTTATAGACTTACTCAATGGGACCTTTAGTTTAACGGCGATTCCAAACGTTAGAGTTTGAGAAGCATTTACTAGACTTGCCAATCACTCGGCTACTCGCAGTGTTCGCCAAACACATCGTAAGGACTGTAGTTCAAATAATGGTAGGTAGTTGTATTAGGGGTTGAATCCGCAACAAAGCAAACAATAGTAGCGTGGATTAACCATTACGACAGTCGGGTTTACTAACGGCAGATTACCAAAGCGATAACAATACGAGGTGTATTATAAAAATAAGAGGGAATTTTCAACTTTCGCGGGCCACATACATTCGACTTTCTATTATTATCTTTTTCTTTTCTTTATGTTGGTACACTCGTCTCGAAGATATGATGATATTTTTATCCATATAGCAAGTTTAGTTTGTTTGTGAGAGGCATAAATAAGACAAGTGTTGTGCTTATTTGGCGATTTTCTGCTATCGAATATTGAATTTTTTGAACACACCTCGTATTATTATCACTTCGGTAATTTACCTTTAGTAAACCCGACTATCGCAATGATAAATGGTATATCTGTACACAGAGTTCACTTTCAATGAGTAACTCATCCACCAAATGAGCATCTACACACATACCACAGGCGGTTCATCAGAAGAGCGGATTGATTACTCACGACTCGTAAGTAAAACCCCACTCATAAGTCACATAAGTGAGAAATAAGCTCATATTCATGAGTCGTGAGTAACAGCTAATACTAATGAACCACAGCTTGTGAGTAAACGGCAACGTACGGGTTATCATGAGCCACAGCAGTGGGAAATGAGCCAACAGTGCTACTCATTACTCATGAGACTTGAGTAACGTTACTAAAAAACAACTCACGAGCAGAGGTAATTAAAATAATATGCGAAGAGGCAAAAATTAATAAAAAAAAATATATATGTATAAAAGCTGGAACAACTTGTTTTTATGCAACAACGTGGACATTCTGTGTTAACTGGTTGTAAAATATAGAAAAATCAGAAAAATATAAAAAAACGTCGGAGAGTCCAATCGTGAAAACAACATCATTTTTGTGAGCTCCTAAGGAATTTGGTAATAATGTAAGTCTTCACATAGTGCAAAGAAAATTTTCTGGAATATAAATATACCAGCAACTAGGAAATATCACTATAAATTCAAAAATAATACAATTTTTGACCTCTTTAGGAGGTCTATGTCGAAACGACCCCCTTAATACCATAATAACCAACATCACTAAAGTCGAAATATGGCTAACTACTGCCCTACTGCTGAATGGTATAATTTCGCAAATGAAATAATTTGGCACGTTCGTACGGAAATGACCACATAATCCTTAATTTGAGGGATCGCTATTACACAAATATAACAATTAATCAGAAATTGAATGACGCAATCGTGAAAATGTCAAAATATTTAATTCCCAGAGAAGTTTTTACCAAGTGATAACACTCTTAAGGCATTGCAAATTTATTCAAATAATTTCTTCCTCTCGCATTTCCAAAATGTAGTCGTACAGCGTCATCCACTTTTCGGTTTCAAAAGTAAAGCTAAATAAAACACACAGAAAGCTATGATTTCGATGAAACTTCTACTTCATTATAATGCTTGAATCTTGCCATTATGAAATACAATGTCATTTAAATGACCGTCTCTGGATTGATTGCTGCAGTGGATTCTTTTAAGGTAGTCTTCGACCACTTTTTCGCACATTTCGGGTGATACGTTTGGGAATTATCTGCGTAAACAAATTCTATACGCAGCCCCACAAAAAAAGTCTAACGGCGTCAAATGGCATGATCTTGGTGACCAATTGAAGTCGCCAAAACGTGAAATTACGGTTTCTGGAAACTTCTCATGCAATAACAACAAAATCGGCGACGTTTGAATCACCACTTTTGTAGTAATTATTAAACGGTCCATATTCGTAAATGGCAAACCTTTCACCACATTAATAACACTTCAGATGACAGCTATTTAACAGCTGACAGCTTTGCTAGACCATCGGTTTTGAAGCCACTAAATGGATAACCCGTATATTTATTATAGCGATGCCTTAAAGTGGCGATATATGATCATTTCTGATATTCTACATTTATTTATTTCTTTGATAAAGGCGAAATCGAAAGCCACAAGGCCTAAAACGTAATTTGTACGGAAACTGCCAAGTCCAACCGTCATGTAAGCGCTGTTTCGATTGCCCAGGACATATACATTGCACCAAAAAAACCGCTTGAGACCACTTGAGTAAAGCAGAATATATATAAAAAAAAACTCCCACATACTGACCACCTTCCTTCTCCACATTAATTAACGTAAGAAAATCTCATGGACCGAACGTCCATCTGTTAGCTGCTGAATCGCAACAAAATAAATCCATTTGTAAACCGGAAATTGATTGGTGATAAATTATGGCTTATATGTGACTGTTTCGATTGCACAGGGGCTACACATTGCACAAACAAGCCATTTGGAATCACTTGATTAAAGCTGGATACACCTGGACCACTAAATAAGGCACCCAGATACCGACCTTTTCCACATTAATTAACGTAAGAAAATCTCGTGGATCCAATGTCCATCCGTAAATCGCTGCTAAATCGCAACAAAATCGATCAATCTGTAAAGAGGAAGTTGGTTGGTGATAAAATATGGCTCATTTGTGACAACGTCAAGCAAAAACGGTAGTAATCAAATCACGGTAAGCCGGCTCAAACTGTCGGCAACCCAGGATAGGCGGTAAGTAAAGTTATGCTGTGGCTTTGGTGGGATTGGCAGGGAATTATCTGCTATAGGTTGCTCCCCTAAGGCCAAACTCTTAATTCGGAACTGTACTGCTAACAATTAGACCATTTAAAGAAAGCAATCGTCCAGAAGCGGCCTGATTTGGCCAATACTAGAGAAATTGTGTCCCATCAGGACAACGCCAGGCCGCACACATGGATTGTAACTCGTTCGAAGCTCCAAGAAGCTCTCATGCATTCACCTTATAGTCTGGATCGGGCAGTAGAAGATTGGCATCAGTTCCTGTCTATGGCGAATGATTTTGTTATCAAGTTTCTTTTAACCAAAAATACATTTCCGTCGATTGAGCGATGTCCATCAGCCTGGCTGGCTGGCTGGTAGGCGCGACAACTACCGTAAATCGTTATGAAACTTGTTAAAGCTTTCCACAGCCCAATATTTTCTTAGGACACCGGCCAGGCTATGCACATCGACAGTGAATCTTCAGATTCTACGGGTATTCCTTTGGGAGGTTCTTATGCATCATTTATACAGTTCGAAACTGGCACCAAGTAATTACCACCTATCTCTGTCTATGACCTGTGAAAATCGGTTGATTAAGTTCATTGCGAATAAAGACGAGGGTTTCTATGAGAAAGACGTAATGGAATTACCTTCAAAATGGCAACAAGTTAGCTAACAAAACGACGAATATTTGACCCAAATCAGATCATTCTAATTGTGCTAAATAAAGCCTTTAATATCATGAAAAAGTAATGGATTTCCCTTTACCACACCTTCTTTATGAAGCATAAGAAAAATCACCTAAGCTTCACAATAGATTTGTACTCCATTTCCTTCAGTGTGGTGGCAGCAATCTATGATATGTTGCTGATGCAAGTTTTCTATTCCTTATCTTAAATAAAGTGTTTACATCTAACAAGGCTAAAGGTGTTAATGGCCCCGGTAATTCAAACTACAAGCGAAAAAGAACATTTTATCGTGTTTTCTTATGCTTCCCTCTCGAGAATTATTCGTTTCTTGCCATGTAAACTACAATGTAAGATATCATTTTTATAGATTTTATGACAACACAAAGTAATTACATACAACAACAACGACAACATTAGCAACAGCTAAGGTAAAAACATGGCAACACTGTTTTATTCAAATCTCGCGAAAGCTGAACGTAAAGCAATTTCGAAATTTATGCATTTCGGGCAAAGAAGAAAATTCTGCCATAAATTGGTAATTATGAGCAACAATGTTGCACAATCTGCTATTTTTTATTACAGTCGCACGTCAGGCCGTCCCTCCAGGGAGCGAGCAACCAGACACAGAATGAAGCACAACGTGTGGGCCGTCTGAGAGAAGAGGTGTTTCCGCTTGCCTAAGAATGTCAGCCAGCAAGTAAAATGTGCTGCCGTATAAAGGTATGCAATCGTTTGTTATTTAAGAATATAATGAAAATGTTTTATTTCATTTTATTATTATTTGTTCCCTGAGGTAATTAATTTTGGATTTGAGACAAACATTTAAATGATGCATGTAGGAAATACATACCGTTGGAGCTTATTATGCCTATATTTTATTAAACCTTTTTATAAGGTTTCAAATGACATTTCATTTCTAGCTTTCGTTTGTATTTTACAATTAAATATTTTCAAAACATTTTTTTGAAACGGGGCCATTATGAATACAATTTTCAGATTTTGCATATTTGACTTATAGCCAACCACAATTTTTAGCTCAACCGGAACTAAATTGCTATTGCTTGCGTTACCGCTTCCTGGGAATCAACAACTGAATTTATAGAGATCTCTTATAAATCGGAAAATAATTTAAAATCGCATCAGCTCAGACAGACTCAACATCATCCCTCGAGCAAATAAATTTCTTTAAAATAATCAATCATTACATTTCTACTTCCTAATAAACGGGGAAACAAGCAGAAGCAACTCTATGTCATTCCGGCTCTTGCGTTCTTGTTGGGACATCCTTTAGCTTCAGTTATCTGAATATAATGAAAACTCATTTTCTCAGAATACGGGGTGTTTACCTAATTTTGACGTTCGCAGTACAGTCAATTTGTGTAAGAGTAGAAACATCTACATATATGGTCAAAATAATAAGTACACTCCATATTTCTTTTTAAAAGCTCGTAGACGAAAATTTATTTAAATTAAAAGAAAAAACAAATACTAACTTCTTTTATTATTACAATAGAAATAAATTAAATACTAAAACAATAACAAAAAACAAGAATTTAAGTCAGTATTTTTTAAAAAGTAAGAAATTAATCAGAAAACTTTGGACAAAATAATAAGTACATTTAGTTAAAATTAGCAAAAACCTAAAAAAATCAAGTTTTTTCTGCTAAATTGGCTGAGTTTCGTAAAAAGCCGGTATATCCAACTTTATATTCAGCTATTTTGTCGACTCTTTTTGGCATGCTGGCAATAAGCTTCCTGCAGGTTTCTACTGGTATTTCATACCAAGTTTTTTTTAACAAAATTCCCTAACTAGTCCTTAGTTTCAAGAACCTCCTTTTCAATTCTTTATTTTAAATCTCTCCAAAGATTTTCGGTTTAAGTCCGGAGATTGACTTGACCAGTCAAGAAGGGCAACATTATTATCTTGGAACCAATCCTTTACCAACTTAGAAGTATGCTTTGGATCGTTATCCTGCTGGAATGTCTATCTAAGAGGCATACTTTCCACAGCACAGTTCAACATTGTATTTTCCGAGATATCTTTGTAGTGGATTCTGGTCATAGTGTCGCTAATTCGATGTATCGGACCGACATCGTACCACGAGAAACAACTCAAGACCATAATATTGCCGCCCTCGTGCTTGACCGTCTTCTTTGTAAAGCGAACATGGAATTCCTTACCCTTAGAGCGTCGAACATTCCGGGTCTTTTCCAAATACATTAATTTTTGTTTCATCGCTCTACAAAATGTTTCGCAATTTTTTTTCACCGTTTCCTCCGCACCAATTGAAATTACATTTTGCAAACGCCAATCTAGCCTTTAAATTTTTTTTGTCTAAGCAAAGGAACTCTTCTGGCTATCCGTCTTGGTAAATGTGCTTCTTGTAGTCTACGACGAACCGTTCGCTATAAAATTACATTTCCAATTTCTGCTGAAATCGCTCTTGAAGACACAAACGGGTCCTTCTTCGCAAGTGTTACAATACGGATATCTGTTGTCTTTGAAGTGTTTTTTGTTTCTTCCGCGAGCTTTTTAGGCTTTAAAGCATTTTGTACAAAAAATCGTGACCGATTCATAGTTTCTGTTATAGACCACTTTCTCTTAGTCTTGAAACAATTTTTTTTTCCTCCGGAGAATAATGACTTTTTCGACCGATGGCTGATTTTTTTTAACAAAATATTTTGTTATGAATAAAGATAAACAACAGTAAAATAACTAGCCTTTCCATATCGACTACAGCAGACTGCGAAAATATTAAAAAATTGGGTAATGTATTTATTATTTTGACCAAGTACTGAAATCACACCTGAACAAAACTAACTCACAATGGAAACAATGAAGAAGCCCCAGTTTTATTTTTACTTTCAAAGGCATTAATTACCATATTAAAGTTATTTAAATAAAAAAGAATTGTCATGTTTACTTTCCGTTAAAGTAACTAAAATTAAACATAAAGCAAAAATAAGCAGGTGTACTTATTTTTTCAACCATATGTGTATACGAGTATATGTCTACATATGATAACAAGGATTCACATTAAGAAAGGTTCAAAAATAAAATAAAAATTAACGAAAACATAATTATTTTGCAATATTGAAATCTGGCGTTATTATATGTTATTGTCAACCATTCATTTAAAGATGTTTTCGTAATAACTTTTTCAATTTTCTGTACGTCTTGGTACCGTACATTGCCAACATTTCAATATATTTTTTAATCGTGATAGAAACCTGCCAAGTTTGTTGTTTCTTGTCACTAATTAGGCCTTACCTAAATTGGTTTATAGGCTTATTCGGATTTTCTTTGTATCTCACATTGTCAAAATTTGGCAATATCTCTCTTTGTCAAATTGTTGAATTTCTTAATAATCAACAACATTTGCTGGCATAATTTAATTCAATAAAGTTCATGTTTTGTGGGTTCTGTCGACGTGAAATCTTGAGTTTTTGCTGTATCCCTTGACAATGATGGACAGACAGACTACTGATCTTTGCCTATTAATAATGAAAATGTAGATCTTGTTGCTTCTGCACTGGGAATGCGTGTTTTCGTCTCTGACTCAGTATGCAGAACAAAGAACATTTTAATAATCTGTGATATTTGCTTTTGACAATTTGCCAAATAATTTCATGCCACCTCATTAATATTGTCATTATAATAATACTAAAAATAATAGGTTTGTTTGATTTTGGTATTTGTATCACAAATTTTTTGGTGTTCTACCTTTAACGCCAACATTAAATTGAAATTTTTTCTAACTTTACGAAAAATAAATGGCAAACTGACAAGATAGACACTTGCGAGACTGAGGCGCTCAAAAATTGTGGTAGCCAAAGATATTTGTTTATTATAAGAAGATAATAAAAATGTTATTTTTGATCTGTAGCATTACAAAGTTTTCCATCATTTTGTACAGGGATGGGTGCTCAAAATTTTTACCAAATACACACTGATGTCATTACCAAATGACTAACAACAGCGCGCTCATTTCTTTACAAGCGTCAGTCTATTATGTTGTCTACAAACGGAACAGTGTTATGGCTCTGTACAGTGTGGCACGCCAATTGCACTACAATAAGAAATTCAAATAACTATTTTTTATTCAATATATTTATATGTGCGATTGCTTCATATTGCTAGAACTAAATGCAGTTGAAACGGATACGTCTTCGGTGAAATTCTGGGTAAAAAGAACTCCTTCAACGTCTTTAAATAAATATATAAATAAATAATAATGGTCCTCATTGACAGTTGGCAGTAACACTATTCGTGTGCCACCCTGAATAATACGCTATACGATAATTTGATTTTGAGCAAACTTAACTCAACTGAACACATTTCTCAACTTTGCTTACATGTGATATTTTAATGGAATCGGACAACGACTTGCTGTACGAGGGTGGTCCCAAAACTAGCGTATAGATGGTACCAGTAGTTTGGAAAAAAAATATTTTGGTGAAAAAAGGCAACCTCATAAAACATGTTTTCCAGTTCGAGACATCATGTTGTTTAATAAAAGCAAACGATCTTAGTGAATTTGTAAACATAGAAAAAATTGGCCACCGTTATGTAATTCAATATTTCCATTCGAAAGGTCTCAGTCCAACCTATATTAAAGTCGAGCTAGTTTTTACTCCGGGGGAGTCTGTTCCTTCGTTTACGTTTATAAAATATTGGTTAGCAGAGTTTAAACGAGGCCGTAGGAGCTTGCAACATGAACACCCATTACAGGTCGGCCAATTGAGGTGTCTACGCCAGACACGGTTAAGAAAATCCACTAAATGGTATTGGATGATCGCCGGCTGAAGGTGCGTGAGCTAGCTGAAATGACAGGCAGTTTAAAATGTGCCATACATCGTGTATTGACCGAAGATTTGAAGATGAGAAAGCTGTGTGCAAAATGGATGCCGCGCTTACTTTCAATAGAGCAAATAGAGCATTGTGAAGATGTTTCAGCAGAGTGTTTGGCGATGTTTCACCGCAATAAAGCCGAATTTTTGCCCCGATTTATAGCCATGGATAAGGCATGGGCCCAACACTTCACACCTGAACAAAAGAACAGTCAAAGCAGTGAACTGGAATGGGAGAATCGTGTCCTAAGAAGGCGAAGACAGTTCCATCTATAAGGCAAGGTCATGGCGTCTGTTTTTTGGGATGCATATGGTTTTATTTTTGCTGATTACCTCCAGAAAGGAAAAACCATCAACGGCGAATTCATTGCAGCGTTTAGGTGATGAAATTATGGAAAAAGGCCGCATTTGGCGAAAAAGAAAGTGTTATTTCATCAAGACAGTGCTCAAGTTTAAACATACACTATTGCGATGGCCAAAATTCATGAATTCAAGTTCGAATTGCTTAATCACACACTTTATTCGCCAGATTTACCTCCCTCAGACTATTTTCTATTTCCAAACTTGAAAAAATTACTCGGTGGTAAAAAATTTCCGAGCAATAAAGAGGTGGAGTCTGCGGGTGATGGGTATTTTAAGGAGTTTGACAGTTCTTACTATAAACAGGGCATAGAGGCTGTTGAATATCGATGGAAAAAGGAGATTATGTTGCAAAATAAAGAAAAATTTTCATAAATTTTATGTGTTTTCTCTGGCATGTTGGCTGGTTTTGCGACCGCCCTCGTATTATGTGTTGAACAATAGACGTTATTTTTTTCGAACAACTCTAATTCTTTAGTTACACCATTTTTCAGTATGGCAAGGCATACATTTTGAGACGCCAATCAATGATATTTACGATGATTGTTTTTCAAGTAAAGCCGTTTACGACTGGTTATAATACGGCGGTAGTTTTCGTGATTAAGAAATTGTTGAAAGAAAGAAATTTATTATTGAAAATAATGAAAAAAAAGTTGCAGTACAAATGACTAATACTTTATTTAGCAATAGACATATGACGCTTGCATTCACTAATGATAAGATAAAATATTACTTCAGTCTTCTCAAGCATTAAAACTTGGAATAAAGTAAAAATGACTAAAGGACGAAACCGTATCTCTCTGTTTACCCCTCTACGAAAAAAAGGAAATTTGATTTTTTTTTTCAAAATTTTAAAACACAAAAAATTGAAAAAACACAAGATTAGAAAGTAATTTTTTTGGTACTCCAAATAATGTTGAGAAAACAAAATTGCGTGTGAAGGCGCCAGAGGAGGCGTGGTAAGGGGATAGTTTCTTATCAAAAAGCGCAAAAAAGCAAAAATGTAACGTTCTGAAGTCCTGGTGTCCTATTGAATCGACCATTGTAAGGAGGATTTGTGGCGGCTTTCGGGGGAATATTTTTTTTTTGACTCCCTAAAAAGAAAGTCAGTTTTAGTTTGATGAATGTCATATTTTTTTAGTGAATACAAATTTATTTCATTTAACCAAATTTATTTACAATTGCAGCCAATGTATTTTTCCATTAGAAATTTAACATCCTGAAGAATTAACACAAATTGTTTCTTTCAAATATTTTGCTATGCAAATTAAATTTCCATTTATTAAACTAATAAAAATTGTAGTTTTTCATTGCCATTTTCCATGTTTAGCCTACATTTCAATTCATTTACTTCATTTCCCTATTTTTCTGCAGTTTGTGGATGTGATAAAATCTTTCCTCGTAAATACAAATGCAAACAGAGTACAAATCGTGAAATGAAATACAACTCCAAAAGTAAGTCAGTCAGTACATTTAGCATTAGTTTTTCTTTCATTTACGAGTGCTATGTGCAAATAGTAGTTTTTAAATGATGCCTTTTTGGATAAAGCAAAAGAAAACTCTATATACATATATATTTGAGAGAGAAAATTTGGATTTTTTTATGAGGTTTTACTAGTACTTCAGCGAAAAGTGTCGGTATGTTTGCCATGCAATGTACGAGTATATACGAGTATCCATATGAAAATGTTTGCAGTATTTTATGACTTCAGGAAATGTTAACTTCATACTAAAACAGTGACGACCACTCAGCCCAAAAGAGCTCAAACAAATAAAACACAGTGGAGTGACTTTTTAACCTTTCCAACAAATATGAGAAGTCGCAAAAAAGCGTTGTGCACAGCGACGGATATGCCGCGCGGAAATCGTGATGCTTTCAAATCGCTCCTCCTAAAATGAAAGTTGTTCGTAATGCAATAAAACTGCATTGTGTTGAAAAAGAAAACTACCGGGAATTAATCATTTAAAACGACCGCTTAACGGGATTGCCAAAAATTTTTTTTTTTGCCATTGAGGAGGTTCAATTGTCCTCTGAATTGAATCATTGAATCATTTTTAGTAATCGGTTTTATCGGTATATTTCAAGCTTGTTTTAAGACTTTTCTAATGAGTAAAAATATCGAATAAGAAATTTGTTTCAAATTTTGTATTAGAAATGGAACTTCGTATGACAAATCGACGAAAAAGTTAAAAATGGCCTGAATTGACTTTACCAACCTCATGTGCATACGACTGATACAGCGCACGCAAAATCGGACGAAAAATGGTGGTACATTTGCCTCACCCTGGTCGACCAGCAATATCTTCAATTGAAAGAATACCATTCAGAAATGGTGACGGAAAATCATCATTAAAGTTTGGCAGAAATAGCTGCAGAACTATCTGCGCCTCAGAAACCTTTTCGTACCATTTTGACCGATTATTTGTGTGTGAAATGAGTTGCCACCTGACTAGTTTTGAAAGACGTAAATTTTCTTCAAAAAAATCAATCGCGTCAAGATTACAAAAAAGTGACAGAAATGGTGACAGAAAATCATCATTAAAGTTTGACAGAAATAGCTGCAGAACTATCTGCGCCTCTCAAACCTTTTCGTACCATTTTGACCGATTATTTGGGTGTAAAATGCGTTGCAACCCGGCTAGTTTTGAAAGACTTAAATTTTCTTCAAAAAATCAATCGCGTCAAGGTTACAATAAACTGACAGAAATGGTAACGGAAAATCGTCATTAAAGTTTGACAGAAATAGCTGCAGAACTATCTGCACCTAACAAATCATTTCGTAACATTTTGACCGATTATTTGGGTGTGAAATGCGTTGCCACCTGACTAGTTTTGAAAGACCTAAATTTTCTTAAAAAAAAAAAAAAAAAAATCAATCGCGTCAAGGTTACAAAAAAGTAACAGAAATGGTGACGGAAAATCGTCATTAAAGTTGGACAGCAATAGATGCAGAACTATCTGCTCCTCACAAACCTTTTCGTACCATTTTGACCGATTATTTGGGTGTGAAATGTGTTGCCACCCGACTAGTTTTGAAAGACGTAAATTCCCAGCAGGGCGTACTATAACGAGTCAATTCTGACCTCACATGAGCAAAACGCATTGTAGCTGTTGATGCAACATGGATTTACGAACAAAACGTCAACTTCGGAATGGCGCCTTTTAACTGAGGTGAATGTGAAAAAACAAAAACACATCAAAGTCAATCAAAAGTCAAGGTAATGTTGGATGTTTTCTTAGATTATCGCGATGTTGGGCATTTGGTATCCCTATAAGAAGGTGAGACAGTAAATGAAGTGTATTATGTGGGCGTTATGGGGAGTTTGAGAGAGCAAATTTATAAAATTTCGCACCATAAAAAACTACATTCTCAATAGGCTATCATTATGAACGAAATTCCAAAAATTCATGAAATAAATAAAGAATATTATTTGTATTAAAAAAGAAAGAATATTTTCTAGGCTTTGTAACCGATCGTGGCGTGATGGTCAGTACACGCGACAGTCGCGGGTTCAATCACCCACATACTCGTATGCACCTATCATTATTTAGACATCGATCACCTCGATGTGTCTAATGAACACTACGAGCATTCGAGTAATCGACAAGTCTGGTAAATGCTAATCAAACTCTGGTATTCTGAAAAATAGTCAAACTGTAGGTCTTATTAAGTGGATCTAAGAACAAATGTGCGTAAGCTCACTAAATATGGGAAGTTGTTCCATATGTCAATCGTGGGATGCAAGGAAATTGGTTCACTTTTTATTTGTTTCTCCGGGTTTACTACGGCGTTAAAGAGAAGGAAAATTCAGTCGACAAAAAGCCAGAATTGTGGAAAGAAAACTGATGGATTTTGCACCATGATAACGGATTGTCTCACAACGAACTACTAGCCAAAAATTTAACAAATTTCATAGAACTACCGACTAACAATTTCTCTTCTCCAGAACTCAAATTACCACTTGGAGGCAGTCGATTTCAGGTAATTGCAGATATAAAAGAAAATGTGGTCTTTTCAGGCAAATTGTATTGAAAAATGTTTTGAGGTTTGGTTTATTGCCATAAGTGTATTAATTTGGAAGGGGTCTATCTATTATGAAGGCGATACAATAAATTTGAATGAATAATAATTGTTTTGTGTTTTATCGATCAATTCCCGGCACTTTTTTCTTTACAAAACGTATTGAATCTTTCTTTCTTTATTTGCCTTTTTCTCCTACAATTGATTCCAAATGACCCCACAGTACTGGCCCAGTAATACAAAAAAAAAGCAAACCTAAGTACAGGCTATAAAACAAAAATACAAACTTGAAGCCAATTCAGCTTAGCCATAGTAGTAACGTATTTTCTTTAGTTGTTCAGCTTTAGTAGGGAAAGAAAACCTTTTCGAATTATGCTTGTTGTTGTTTCTTCTTTCTCGTTTGCATTTTTGTTGAGTTTTCGCCCGATTTTAGTTTATACGACGGACCACTTTAAGTATTTTAACAAATGCAAGCAACGACGAAACGTCATCACTGCAGTGAGTTCAGAGCATGGAGGAGAGCACTGGGTTTCTAGGGCGCCTCACTTCCACCGCATGGACACACTTAGTTGCCCATGCACTTACACATACACAAACATACACACACACACCAAAGTGCATGTGGAACAGTTGGTCGCCTAGGGTGGTTGATGATGATGAAGGCAGTGGTGGTTATGGTGGCAGTGGTGGCGACGGCGATGACGGACTCTTGGTGTTGGTGCATGGCGTTTTCCTTCTCGCTTATTAGTTGTTGAAGGTATTTTCTTTGTGAATTTTCTTAGTTTCGAAATTTAATTTATTTTCTTGTTACCTATTTAGGTTTTTAGTTTAATTTACTTGCGCCAGCTGTAGTCGAATTTTCCTCCTCATTTTCGTGGCAACATCTTTTTTTTGCAGTCGATTTTTTTTTTTGCCATTTTGTGTGATTAATTTCCAATGCAGTTGTTTTGGTCTATGTTTCGTTTTTGGTGGCATTAGCATGTTCATGCTCGGTGAAAGTTAGTTAATTTCTTTATTTCTAATTTAATTAGTTTCTATTTAAATTTGTAGAAAATTGCTTCAAAAAGTTCCAATGTTTGCACCCCAAAGGGCTGTGGAAGTAACTAGTCAAGAAATTGCACATCAGCTGAGGTAATGGAAGAGGTTTGCTTTAAGATATATGAGGTTTTTATGATTAACTGGTATAAAAAAAATATTTGATTTTATTTCTCAACATAGTGTGCCAATTTCGATAAGCCCTCTAAATTTGTGTTACATTTTCCATAACAAATTAAACAAAAGTTTTTTTTTGCCTATAAATATATGAGATCTGACAAATCCCTGTATAGTGAGTAATGTCGCAAGAAAAAGAATGATATGGCAATGCTGCATTCAGTAAACAAAAAGGGAGAGTGGCAAACGAACCTTCTAAACTTAAGGAATGGCAGTAGACACAACGGGGAAGTTGGCATATACATATGAGGGAGAGTCAACTTCCAAAAACTAATTCTAACTATCCGATTTTCTGTACTGCGCGGATTTTTGGATAAGGCACAAGCGGATTAAACAGTTCTGAAATATTTTAATACAAAAATGTTGCGTAAAATATAGGAGTTCTTTATCCTTAACGAAGAGTATCAAAATCTTATAAATCATGACCTTTATGAGCCGCATACTGGCAATTCAGTTGTTCTAGCAAATGCATCTGATGCAAAGGAGTGTTGTATAAATGAATAAAACTGATGCGCCATAATATGATTTTGTTAATCTGCTCGATGTCCGGCGCAGAAAACCTTAACCAAAATTCCGTTGGAAAAATTTCGAATAAATGCTGGAGTGACAATTTAGAGAAGAACTAAAAAACGAACTCCCTGACTATCATTCATTTAAGAGTACCCAAAATCCTTTGCAGAATATCCAAATCATGTTGCAATTTTCAACATTCGGGCAAGCATTCCCTGCTAATGTCATCAAACATTTGCCTAGTGCTAAATAAAAGAAGATGGCAACTAGTTTGAGTGACTTAAATGGTATGGTAACACCGATTCGTCCTAAGCAAGTAGATAAGATCTATTGCTGAAATCCAATTCTTACCTATATATAGGGTTATTTATTTATAGGTTTCAAAACCGCCGTCTTGCAAGGCTATCAGCTGTTAAATACCTACCGTCTGAAGTGTTATTTATGTAGTAAAAAGTTTGCCATTTACGGATATGGATCGTTTAGCAATCGAAGAACGAATAAAAACAGCTAAAACCTACTACAAAAGTGGTGATTCAACCGTGGACTCCCAATCGAACAAAATTTTCTCAGCGATGACGCATATTTCTCACTCCGTGGTTACGTCAACAAGCAGAATTGTCGCATATGGGGCTCGGAAACCCCAGAAGTGATGGTGGAAAAGCCACAATGCACTAGACGAATAATTGAGACGATTCTCGCAGCAAACTAGCACGAAATATTGAATAACAAAATGTGCGAACATGTGTCACCGTGCGTGGATCACATTTATATTCAATTATTGTTATTAAAAAGGCTTAACAGAAATTCATTTGTTTCATTAGAAGAAATAATTTATGTGAATCAGTAGAAAAGTTAGATTAATTTCTTAACGTAGCGACACTCATCAGCCACTCGGAAAATAAAAAAAAACGCCATTACTAAGAACGTTCGATCAAGCGCGTTTTGATAAAATTTGTAGGCGACAATTACATTGTCTTCATTTCCGATAAAGATATTTTTCGCATTCGTTTCGAAGGATGCACTTTTATGTTTGTTTACGAAAAAAGGACCACAAGCGAAAACAAGGAAATGTTATGTTTTTTGAAAACGTTGTATTTTTCAAAAATATTATATTTTCCGAAAGTTCTTCGTAAAAATTCGGCGTAACTTACAAAATGAATCAACGCGTGATGACATAATTTTGAATACAGTAAAAAAAACTAAAGCTGACGAATTACAGTTACATCGACAGTTGACATAAAATGTAAAATTTCAAACAAACTGAAAATCCGGGTTTTCGCAAAAGCCGGCTAGCCAAACATCCACCAATTATCTCGGTTGTTCAACTCACCTCGTTGCTAGCTAGACATACTTCTTTTCTCTCTGCAACACAGATGTGGGTTAAGATGCTGTTAATTTGTATTCCATCTCCACCATCAGGCGTGAAATTGTTTTAAACAATAACAGCAACAACAAGATAGCATGGAAATGTATACAAAGGAAAAACAAAACAAAACAACCAAATATGGGCTTAACCATTTAGTGGTTTCAAAACCACCGGTCTGGCAAGGCTGGTTGCTATTAAATACCTATCATTTGAAGTGTTAGTTGTTTGGTGAAAGATTTGCCATTTACGAATATGTATCGTCTAGCAATCAAAGAAAGCTTAAAAATAGTTACAACCTATTACATAAGTGGTAATTCAAATGTGGGCACTTTTCGTGCATTACGGGGTGACTATGGTCGTCATATTTGACCTGCTGTGCAAGGAGTATAAAGAAATAAGAAGAGACTGGATCAGACCTGTGCATTATCGCAATGTTCGCACTGGCGAAAATATCGCTTCTGTTAGTAAAAGTGTTTCGGATAATTCGAATTTTAATTCAGAGCGCTATGGCCGTATGATAACCGACTTTTTTTTGGCATGCAACTGAAGATTATTAACTGGGCGATATGTGGTTTCAACAAGACGGCGCCACGAGCCACATAACATGAAAGGTTTGCAGAAAGCGTAATTTCACGTTTAGGCAGCTTCAATTGGTCACAAACATCATGCGATTTGGCGCCGCTATATTTTTCTTTGTGGGGCTTTGACGTAGCCTTGTTTATATGGATAATCCCCAAACTACGGTCGTCATAATTGACCTACTGTGCAAGGAGTATAAAGAAATAAGAAGAGACTGGATGCGTTACAGATGGGATTAGGCCTGTGCTTTATCGCAATGTCGGCACTGGCGAAAATATCGCTTCTGTTAGTAAAAGTGTGGCGGATAATCCGAATTTCAATTTGGAGCGCTATGGCCGTAGGATAACCGACTTTTTTGGGCTGCAATTAAAGATTATGTACTTGACGATATGTGGTTTCAACAAGAAGGTGCCATGAGCCAAACAATACATCCGATTTTGACTTTATTACCTGAGAAGTTTCCAGAAAGCATAATTTCACGTTTTGGCGAAGTCAATTGACCACCAAGATCACGCCATTTGACGCCGTTAGACTTTTTTTTTGGGGCTACGTCAAAAACTGTGTTTACGAAAATCCCCAAACGTTGGAGCATTTGAAAACCAACATTCGTCAAGTTATCGCTCGAAATGTGCGAAAAAGTGGTCGAAAACTACCTCAAAAGGATGCACTGATGCGATTGATTCAGGTGGTCATATAAAATGCCATTGTATTTCGTACATAATGCCAAGATCCAAGCATTATAATGTAATAAAAGTTTCACCAAAATTATAGCTTTATGTGTGTTTTATTTAACTTTACTTTTGAAACCGAAAAATGGGTAACCCGGTACAAAAGAATACGCAAATGAAAAAGAATGCAAAAATATCATCCACATCCACTCTATAAATCTGAATGTTTATTCATACACCTATTTCAAAATTCATTCACCTTAACAAAGATGCCAAGATGAGTGCAGTTGCTATTATTTTTAACAGCACATAAAGCTTCCCTCCTCACCCAGCATCAAATTCTCCTCCTCCAGCCAGCTACCAGCAAAGTCATCGCATAGAACAGACAGGGAAGTGTTAAGATATGTTATGAGGGGGGTTTGCTGAATTATGCAAATTTTAAATGGAATCCAATCCACTGCTCCTCAAGACATTTGGTATTTTTTGCGTGCATGTGTGTATGTGTGCGTGCAGGGGCTATCAAAAATATTTATTCAAATTTTATGAATTCTATTTTCTTCATAAATATTTTTCTTAGAATTTTATTAGATTATTATTAGACAAGAGATTTTTGGCGCTTTTTGCCATAACTGTTTTTTTAATATTATAATGTTTGCGGTTGAACAGTGAGGTATTGTTAATCAGCAATTCTTGTGCGATTTTTGATCTTCGAAACGAGTGATTCCGCAACGTCTACTGTCTGTTGCATAAGGAATCAATTAGTGATTACTTGTTTAAATATTCTTTTGTTTTAGCTCCTTTGATTGGTTAAAATAATAAACCAATTCGGTCAAACCACCAAAATTATTAGCATACTGGCTTTGTATACTTCTTAAGGAGAATTAGGTTAGATATTGCAACAATGGCTAGTTGATAGTGATCAGAATTAGGTGAAAGCAAATTTACCCAAATGGGATCGCTGCATAATAGAGTGGATCAAAAATATATTAAAAATTGTAAGAGTTATAGACACCAAAGAAAATTTAATTTGAAAAGTTTATTTACCTAATGCGGGAAAACAAAACCGTAAACAGAGCTCAGTTAAATCAAAAATTTCAAAAAATTATTATTCAGTCGGTTCAGAGAAACATCGGAAACAATCTTAAAGTGATATAATACACTAATTAATTAATTAATTAATTAATGTATTAATTAATATTAGTTAATTAATACCATTTTTCAACATCACATCTCCATTTCATGGAGTATATCTTTAATTCAAGATGAAATATAATATCTTACGGATATGTTTTTTGAAAAATTGTAATGTTCACCACATGATCATACACAATCTTTGTGTTATTGATTAAAGTTGCGTTTTACCACCGGACTCATTAACCATTAAAAAACGCAAGGGGTTTGTATAAAAAATTCTTTTTCCTAAATTTATATAACGTGTTTAAAACTTATCATTTTTCGAAGTTATGTTTAAGTAGAAAAGTTGTGCTCCAAATATTAAATACAGGGTTGCCCATATTCGACGGACCCATGTTTTAAAAAAAAAAATAAAAAAAAAAAAAAAAAAAAAATTTGGCGGTTGGCAATCTTATTCATTTAATTTGTTCCATGTA
>JAHXMU010000727.1:123410-138916 GCA_019455685.1 Philornis downsi | reverse complement strand
TCAATATTGTTTTTCTGGGGAGGAGCTTGAGGAATCTGATTTTTGAGAGTTTGTGCATATGTCATTTGAGTCGTCGTTGCTGAATTGACATTTGAGACTGATGGATCTGGATTTGGGATACACCCAAATTCTGGCATTTGAAACTGAGGAGTTTCCTGCCTTCTATGAGAGAGCTTCCTCCTTAGTTCTATGTACACGGGGCAACCTCTATAATTAGCTGTGTGGTTTCCTCCACAGTTTCCACATTTCTTCAGACTGGGATCTGTTTTTGGTAACTTGCATTCTGAAGTTTTATGAATACTTCCGCATATCACACATACTGATGGTAATTTGCAGTAAGCTTTAGTATGCCCAAACTCCTGACAGTTTAAGCATTGAGGAGGGTCTTTGCGCGCTAGCGGTTCCTCAACTGATACTCTGCGATGAAGCAGATATCTGAGATTGTAAATTGGGTGGGGTTCATTTTTTCCTTTCATGTGGGCATAGTCAAACGCTATTTCCACCTTAAACATGGGCTGAGGAGCCTTGAACTTATTGAGTATATTGTGAATGGATTTCACTTCGTAACCCTCATTTTCAACGGCCTCCTTTATTTCCTGTATGGGAACGTTGCTTTCAATGCCCTTGATTACAACTATTAGTCCCTTAGAGCTTTTGAGTTGGTAAGTGTAGTAATTCTTACGTTCCTGGTCAAAAAATTTGGAAACTTCACGATATTTTTCTTCCGTATATGTTTGAACTTTTGTCTCCAGCACCTTCCCCTTGCGCAGGGACACTACATGGAAACCGTCTTTACCAACTAAATGAGATAATCTGTTTACCAGATTGTTAGAGATAGCTTCCCTTAGGAATATTGGGGGAGGTTTTTGTGCTTTCTTAGGTTGTGATTGCAAATTTTCTTCTTCTGTGGCCAAAATTGCGTAGTAATTTTGACCTCTTGGGTCAACCTGTGAGGGAGGGATGTTTCTGGAATACTTCGAGTTTGGAAGTTTTTGGCTAGACTTTGGGCTCAATTTTCTTTTCAGAATGGGAAAGTAAACGTCTATCCCAGTTTGAACCGTTTCATTTTGAGGTTTTTGTTTCGGTATAGCGCCCTTCGAGATCGATGTTGCCGGTTGAGTAGCACTCGCGAGAGTTGCCAGTATATCACCGTTTGCACAAATGTTAGGTGAAATATCGGGTATACTTTTAGGCGAAATCTTAACTTGGGGCGAATTGATTGTTTGTGGAGCATGGGAATGGGAAGTACTTACGGGCATACTTTTAGGCGGCAACATATTTTGTCTACTTGCCAAACTGTCATCATTGTTTGGAGAGATGTGAGCTGAGGGGGAATTCATATTGACACTAGTTTTCGCGGTTAGGAAGGCACTGTCATCTTTTTTGTTTTGGGATGCACTTTTCTGACACTCGTTTGCATTTATTGAGAGATACGCATTTCTGCCGTTAAGACTCAGACGTCTCTCTGAGTGTAAGACACTCATATAGGCACTTTTCGCCTTAAGATATGCGAAATGTAAACTATATTTTTTTGCAGATTTGTTGTGATTGTAATATTATAAATTGTATATTATTAGCACTGCACTGAGGAATTTTGATTTAGCGTCTTCTGACTGAATATTTTTTGGGCTAAGAGTATGTTTAACCTTTTTTATAATTATTTTTCTAAAGCCGATGCACAAACACGTCTGTCTGCACAGAGAGAAAAATTATTATTATGACAACATTAGCTTTAACGTTAGCAATTGATATCATTCATTGGCCATACATGTGATTTTTCAGGACAATGATCCTATGCCTATTTTAGCAAGATATTGAGGGGTAATAAATATCGTAAAAATTTGTTTGAAAGCAGTCCGCAGAGAAGCCATGATGTAATGAATTTGTTGTTTTCAATATCTTAAAATCTTTTGCAATTTTCAATATTTTTACCTAAAGCTTAGAAATACTAAAAATAAATATATAAGAATAATTTAAGTGAAAAAAGGCTTATTCATTTTTCCATAAAATGTATTTAGGTTCTTTGCTGCTATTGGTGTTTAATTGTAATTTGTTTACTCCGAAATATATTTCATAGGCTCCTACGCCTTTCATTGCAATAGAATAAATGTCCATGAATATTTTTAAACATATTTTTGATATTCTATTCAGTTTTTGAATAATTTATAGATTTCGCACTTGTTGATAATGTCATTATATTGTATTGAAAAATCATAGTCACGCACTCAAAGTTTATTTAATATTTTTGTGGCAAACTGGTAGTGACTGCAGCAAAGCCAAAGTGGCTTAAAGAAGAAAGTTTCATTAGGGTATATTCTATGAAGAGAAGTATCTATTCTATACGAGGAGATTAACGAAAGTTTACTGGTAGACAAGAAAAACATAAACAAAATAAATAAGCATTTCATATCCCTAATATAGGATTATCTATTTAGCAATTTCAAAACCGCCGTTCTGGCAACACTGTCAGCTGTTAAATACCTGTCAAAAGAAGTGTTACTTATCTAGTGAAAGGTTTGCTATTTACGAGTACACATCGTTTAGCAACCGAAGAAAGCGAAATGTTATTCATTTGGTGAAAGATTTGACATTTACGAGTATAGATCGTTTAGCAACTGAAGAACGATGATTACGTCACCAAGCAAAATTGTCGCATATGGAGCTCGGAGAACCCAAAAGTGATTGTGGAAAAACACTGCATCCCGAAGAAGTCACTATTTGGTGCGCATAATGGTCTGGAGATGTCTGAAGGATCTATCAATATGAAGTGGATCCACTGGCAGTCATTTAAATTACAAGCGTTATAATGAAATAAAACTTGCATGGAAATCATAGCTTTATATGCGTTTTATTTAACTTTACTTGAAAACGAAAAATGGATAATCCTTCATTATCCAAATTCATGACGGATTAAGAACAGTAAGAGAAAATACGTAATATTTTACAGTTTTTCTTTGATAAAACTGAAAACTCACAGCAGGCAGCAAAAAATATGAGGACTGATTTTGATCCTAGTAATGTAATAGCCAACTGTGCGCAATTTTGGTTTTGTCGATTCCATTCTGGTAATTTTAATGCCAAAAATGCACCACGCTTTGGAAGGCCAAAATTTCGAAGTTCGTCCGTCACTTAAGGTACAATTTGCTCAGAAGGTGAAAATTTGTCTAAAAATTCGTTTGGAAGTCACTTAAATAACTCTGGATACACAAAAACAGGCCAGTATGTGGTACAGACTATGTCTAAGCCAGGATTAAGCCGTCAGAAAGGTTTTGCTGTGTATTTGGCGAGATTAGAAGGGAATCTCCTACAATGAGCTGATTTCCTACGGCTAAGCTCTTAACTCGGGCCAGTATTGTCAATAATTGAAAATTCCGAAAGAAGCAATCAACCAGAAACGGCCAGCTTTAGTCAATAGGAAAAAAATGATAATGCCAGGCCCCTCTCATCGATAGTTTATCGCCAGAAGCACAGAGAGCTTGATTGGACGGTTCGCATCTACCTTATAGGCCGGACTTGGCACCAGTCTGTTTATGTTTATATCGATCGATTTTGCTCGTAAAAAAATAGCTTCAATAGAAGTTATTGACCAATGTCGATGCAAGTCCTTATGCGAGGGCCATAATGAAATTACTTTCGAAATGACAACAACATAAAGAAACAAAGTGGTGCATATTTGAAAAAATCGGATCATTCCATTTGTAGTAAATATAGACTTCACCCCAACAAACCCGCATTTCCTTTTACCAACCAGAATATTTTTATAGAGAAATTTAAACAACATTGGTTTCACATTTAATTGCAGGTAAAAAATAAATCAATATAACAAATTATTTCGAATATACATAAATCAAGAACAAATTTCTTTTATAATATTAAATAAATCTGGAAACATCATAACCGAAACAAAGTTGAATTTCCATGATAGTCCTTGGTATCTGTTGTTCTGAAGGCCTTGTCATTGTCTACAAATCCATAATATCTGACTAATAAATTGTAAGATTGTTCTTAATATGTCAATAGTTAGCTCTTCTCATTAGGCCACGATATTAACTAAACTGCTTTTAATTTATTTGATTTTCAAAAAGCCTTTCCCGGAGCATCAAAACTATTTTGGATTACATATTTTTTAGTTTGGTTGGCGTGTCCGGACGATTATAGTAAATCGTATTTATAAGTGTCAAACAGTGCCACCTATATTAAATAAACAATACTATGCTCAAATGTTTCCACATATACAGAATTGCATATACTCATATATGCGTCAAGCAGATAGCAAGCCTGCAAATTTCTTTACATCCACCCATTATTCGATTTAAAAAAAGCCTTTCCCGAAGCTTCAAAACTCTGTAGAAGACATACTTTGGATTGTATATTTTTTAATTTGGTGGGGGTTTCTGAGTTTCTGCAGTAAGTGTCAAACAGCGCCACCTATACTAAATAAACAGAACTATGCTCAAATGTTTCCACATATACAAAATTGCTTATACGAGTATATAAGTCAAGCAGTCGGCAAGTCTGTGAACATTTTTATATCCCCCCACTATTCGATTTCAAAAAGCCTTTCCCAGAGCATCAAAACTCTGCAGAGGACACACTTTGGATTGTATATTTTTGAGTTTAGCGAGGGGTTTCTATCATATTTATAAATGTCCAACAGCACCACCTATATTAAATTAACAAAACTATGACCAGGTGTTTCTACATATACAAAATTATATCTATATGAGTAAAGCAGGCGGCAAACTGACAGGGTGGCGCAAAAATCGTGCTGCAAACACAAAACGGGGATCAATGGGGGCCGTTATTTAAAGATACTAAAGTTTTTTTTACCCAGAACTGCGCCTCATTCGTATTCGTTTCAACATCATATGGTTTCAGCAAGATGAAGCCACTGCACACATAGCCAGACCGATTTTAGCGGAACTCCACCGAAAATTCCAAAACAAATTAATATCCAGAAACTCCACTTTCCGTTGGCCTACAAGATCACTTGATCTGACTGCGCCAGACCTATTTTTATGGCATTATACAAAGCAAGAAGTGTACAAAGCGAAAGCAAAGAATTTGTTTGAACTGAGGTAGTTCATTAAAACAATAATTGCGGCGATCTCGACTTCAACCCATTAGGCCGAAAAGAGTAATTTTCTGATCAGGTGTCGCATGTGCGTGAATGACCATGGAGGTCATTTACGATATATCATCTCCAAAACCAATTAGTTCTTAGGTGCGCAACTAAGTTCTCGCAGTTTTTTTGTTTACAAAAATGCAACTTTATTATGCAAACATGTTTACAAATGATTCATTGAAAGTATTGCACATCGCTAGCTACTACTTTTTTTTCTGGCAAAGCTCGATTTCCGTCACGGCAAAAGTTATCATCTTTTGAGGCTACCCACGAATCTAGCCATTCTTTGATATCATCATATGAGTGCAACTGCTGGTCAGCCAGACCATGTGCCATCGAGCGAAACAAGTGATAATCGGACGGCGTAATATTAGGAGAAAATGGCGGATGGGGTAAGATTTCCCATTTTAGCGTTTCCAGGTAGGTTTTAACAGACTTGGCCACGTGAGGCCGAGCGTTGCTATGCTGAAGAATCACTTTTTTGTGCCTCTCCGCGTGTTGTGAGCATTTCTCGCTCAGAGCTCAGCTTAATTGTATTAACTGAAGTCGATACTAATCCTCAGTAATGGTTTCGTTTGGTTATAACAGCTTTTAATAAATAACACCGACCTGGTCGCACCAAATACAGAGCATAACTTTCGCAACGTGAATATTCGGCCGAGGTGATGACGTAGAGGCATGACCGGGCAGCTCCCATGACTTTCTTTCCTTTGGATTGGTGTAATAAATTCATTTTTTATCACCCGTTGTAATGCGATGAGTAAACCCGTTCCTTTTTTGTCGCAGTTGTTCATATGTGAAGAAACTACGATCAACGTCCCTTGACTTCAACTCATAAGCAACCCAAGTTCCTTGCTTTTGAGTCATTCCCAATGCATGCAATCGCTTTGAAATAGCTTGGCAGATAACTCTTAATACTGAAGTAAGTTCTACCTGTGTTTGACGCGGATCCCCATCAGCCAATAACATCAATTCAGTATCTTCAAAGGTTTTTCGTCTTCCTTCACGCCAACGGTCGTCAACATCAAAATCACTGCCTTTAAAGCGACTGAATGAATCCCGACATGTTGTTTCACTTAAAGCAACATCTCCATAAACGTTTTGAAGCTTTCAGTGAGCTTCAGCTGCCGTTTTCTTCAATTGAAAGAAGAAAATCCATACTTCCCGCATATGACGATTATTTGACACAAAATCATACATATTCACAAAACCAAAAAACTATGACGTCAAAATAAAATCACTATTGTGTAGAGGCGGTAAGTTTACTATATGCCTAAGTTTGGCTCATGACGTTTAGGTTATGGCAGAATCAATTGGCACTTACAGCTGGCGCCATCTATTGGCAAACAGCGGGAACTTAGTTGCGTACCTGATTTATAACATAAAATTTAACAAAATTGAAATTGAATAAAAGAAATTAATAAAATACATTAATAAAAAAAGTTATGTCAACTTCTTATTGTAGCACAATTGGTGCGCTACCTTGTATAAAACTCAGATGTAGAAGGTTTTATGTAGATGTAAACATTTTCTCTGTTATGTCAATTACATATACAAGTTTATCGGCATTTTTAAAAATTTTGCTGTTTAAAGCGCTTTTCGGGACCCCTCAAAAAACAAAAAAAAAATCATGAACAAGTAGAGAAAATCATTTTGGGGTTTAATTAAAATAATTTTCAATTTTTCCATTGGTGAATTTCAAAACATGTGTTGACTTAAGGTCTAACCGAAAAGATTTTTAATATTATCATCACGATTTGGAAAAAAAGATTGACTGCAATGTGTACAATATAAATTACATGAATACCCTTTTCAATCAATTCTTAGCATTCCATTAATTGTTAAATCTATTTGTTCCAATGCCCTTTATAAAATAAGGAAACCTTAATTTAATCTTTGTACAAAAATCTCATAAATATCTCACAAATGACATGCTTTCGCTTTCATGGCACAAATTTGTGGTACTTTTATGTACGTAATTGTTATAATTGTTTAAACAAACCACGTGTTAAATGCATACGAGCAAACAGACAAATGTAAACTCTTGTGGCAACATCTCAACACCTGACTTCTATACAATTCAGGGCATTCCAAGAGCAACAGACGGAAGTGTGTGTGTGTGTATGTGTGGGTGTTTGTGAGTATATGTGGCAGTGCAAATGACAACAACGTCAAAAACAACAACACACTAACTGTAGTTAACAATTACAAGAAAAATACACAAAGAAATGAATAAGCTCTCTTGTGAATGTTTGCATTAATATATACACACACACACACACACACACCATCACACATACGCACATTAGGATTTCCATGTTCTCTGCTCTGGCAAAAGAATAAAAGGATATGAAACTGAATGAAAAAAAAAGAAAAAAAAAAATAATAAACGTGTGTGAAAGGGTTTTATGCAAGAGTACCTGAGTGAAAGTTTAAATAACTAACGGGGCACTTGAAAAAAGATACACATAACAATACTAACACGCAAGCAAAATAACATAATTATATAATCGCACGTGCACACAGACACACAAATCCCCATCCCAATCCCCCATGTATGTGTGTGTGTGTGGATATAATACATTCAAACACGCACACTGATGCTCTTACACTTGTTAACAAAAATAAAGTCATATGTTTGCGTTAGAATTGTTAGTGGCAAAGTTTGAAAAGCAACAACAAGTCAAGTTATCAAGTTGGAGAATGAGTGTGAGTTTAAGCGTATGTATATGTTAAGTAGTCATTTAACACATGTCAGTTGTGTTGCTTATTTTGAGGGGACCTTGCAAAGTACACCCGAGGAAAATGTTAGATGAAACTTGTCATTTGCCGAAGGATAGCTAGGATAGCTGCAGCTGGTGACAACTGATGACCATACAACAAGTTTTCACTGTAAACGAGATCCTAAACTGAGTACGAAACGATGCGCAAAATTCATGTAAGTTAAACTGACTTACATATTTATAGGGTGGCGTATAAGCAACGTTAAGATTTGATCAGTGAATACATTTTTTGTTCAAGTCTTTTTTTTTCATCTCTTTAGAGAATTAATTAAATAATACTTGGGACATTTATGACGGAAAGGCTCAGCACAGAACAAAAAGAACCAAAGTTGTTTAATTTTACTTTGAAAGTCAGCATTCGATTAATTAGATCATATCGAAACTTCTTTTATGTTCGAAATGCTCCAACAATTTACCGATTGGTTCAGCGTTTTGGACAAAAGGGGCTGTCTGCGATCTTCCGCGTGCTGGAAGACCTCGTGCAGTTCGAAATGAAGTGACCATTGCTCGAGTGCAAGCAAGTATTGAGAAAAGCCCCAAAACTTCCACCAGGCGACGTTCTCAGCAGTTAGAGCCTGTCTGTCCGTGATCTTTCGCGTGTTGGAAGACGTCGTGCAGTTCGAAATGAAGTGACCATTGCTCGAGTGCAAGCAAGTATTGAGGAAAACCCCGAAACTTCCACCAGGCGACTTTCTCAGCAGTTAAAGATGTCTAGGCAGTCTTTGCAAAGAATTTTACATATGCTATATCTTCTCCCTTATAAGATGCAATTGGTTCATGAGTTAAAACCAAATAATGCACAGGAGCGCATTCAATATAGTCGTCGTTAACGTTACTTATGCGCCACCCTTTATATACATGTAGATACATACTTGTATACATATACCTAACGTCTTTTTGCATTGCTCTGCATTAAAGCACAATAGAAGAATCAAAATTGTAACTTTCTGAAGTCATCCTTTTGAGAAATGTTGAAATACCAAATTTTTGTAAATCGGCCAGCTTGTGCAAGGTTATCCATATTACGGTTTCAAATCCGCCGGTCTGGCAAGCCTGTCAGCTGTTAAATACCTATCATCTGAAGTGTTATTTTTTTAGCGAAAAATTTGCCATTTGCAAATATGGATCGCTTACCAACCGAAGAACGCATAAAAATAGTTAAAACTTACTACACAAGTGATTATTCAAACGTGGGCACTTTTCGTGCATTGCGACGTGAGTTTGGTCGTCATACTTGATTTACTGTGCAAGCAATTGGCAAAATTATAAAGAAATTTGAAGAGACATACCGTGCAAGGCGTTGGCAATATTATAAACAAATTTGAAGAGACTGGAAGCAATACAGATGTGGTCAAGCCTGTGCATCATAACAATGTGCGCATTGCCGAAAATATCGCTTCTGTTAGTGAAAGTGTGGCGGATAGTCCGAATTTCAATTCAGAGTGCTATGCTATATTTTGCCGTAAGATAACCGACTATTTTTGGCCTGCAATTGAAAATTACGAACTGGACGATATTTGGTTTCAGCACGACAGTGCCACGAGCCACACAACACGACTGGTTTGGTCTTTATTGCATGAGAAGTTTCCAGAAAGCGTAATTTCACGTTTTGACGACGTCAATTGGCCACCAAAATCATAAGTTTCAACGCCGTTAGTCTTTTTTCTGTGAAGCTACATTAAAGGCCGTGTTTGAGTGGATAATCTCTAAAGGTTGGAGCATTTGAAACCCAAAATTCAAGTCTAGTTATCGCCGATATACCGCCCGAAATGTGCGAAAAAGTGGTCGAAAGCTACCTCAAAAGGATCCACTATTACAAACAATCCAGAAGCGGTCATTTAAATGGCATTGCATTTTTTACATAACGACAAGATCCAAGCATTATAATGAAATAATAGTTTAATCGAAATAATGGCTTTATGTGTGTTTTAACTTTACTTTTGAAACCAGAAAATTAGTAACCTGATATAAATGGTACTTTTTCAATTTTTCTTTTTAAAAAAATTCAATTTATTTGTTCATTTATATATAAAGGAAACACTTTGTTCAATTCAGAAGATAAGCAAACACTATTCTTGATTCTTCTTGATATTGTCTGTTCCTTGGTCCAAAAAGCAAGCAATAACATTAAATAATATTATAATATTATGATGATATGCTATGTTATGAATCCTATATCAGTAGCTTTTAGTTAGATTATTAAAATTAATAAGAAATGACGCCTTTACAATTTGTTTTAATATTGAAAAAAAAAATCGTTCTTAGAAAACAAACAAAAGTTGGAGGAATATATACGAGGTGTGATCAAAAACTAACCGTTATTTTCAATTTTTTCCAAAAAGTATTTATTTATTCATCGATTTCTCTTTTATTTCCTTTAAAGTTGTCCCCTTCAGATATAATAAACTTGTGCCAGCGTTTCTTCTAATCCTCAAAACACTTCTAAAACACGCTTTATGGTATCGCCTACAGCTTCTGTTTCGATTTTTTTCTTTTCTCTCCTCAATCGTAGCAAAACACTTTCCTTTCATCGGCGTCTTCAGTTTTGGGAAGAAGAAAAAATCAACTGGGACCAAGTCCGGTGAATACGGTGGGTGAGGCATGATTGCGGTTTTGTTTTTGGCCAAAAACTCACGCACAAGCATCGATGTGTGAGCTGGTGCGTTATAATGGAGCAAAATCCATGATTGGTTCTTCCACAATTCTGTGCGTTTCTGACGAATTGCTTCGCGCAAACGGCGCATAACTTCAAGGTAGTATTCCTTATGGACCGTACGACCTTTAAGCAAGAATTCATGATTCACCACGCCTTTGTAATCGAAGAAAACAGTGAGCAAAACCTTCACATTTGACCGAACTTGATTGGGTTTTGGTCTCAAAGTCATAACCATACACCCATGATTCGTCACCAGTTATGACCTTTTTGAACAAATCTGGATCGTCGTTGACGACGTTCAACAGCTCCTGAGCGATGTCCATGCGACGTTGTTTTTGCTCAAAATTTAGCAATTTTGGAACAATACTCGCTGCCGCACGTTTCATGCCTAAAACATCCGTAAAAATTGTTTGGCATAAGCCGAACGATATGCCAACATCATCAGCAACCTCTCTAATAGTGATTCGACGATTATCCAAAATCATTGTTTTCACCCCTTCAATGTTTTCATCGGTTGTTGACGTGCTCGGGCGACCAGGACGAGCATCGTCATTGAATTTTTTTCGGCCTTCCTTAAACCGGTTATACTACAATTGAACTTGTGTTCTGCTCATAGTAGACTCGCCAAACGCCACAGTCAACATTTTAAATGTCCTTGCACATTTAATTTCATTTTTCCCACAAAACTTAATACAGTTTCTTTGATCGATCATTTTTACGAGTTGTAAAAAATCGAAGGGCACATCAATACACGACTAACCTTTTCATCTATCAAAAACATACTCAAAATCCAAAATGGCTGATATTACCAACATATATAACAGACAAGTGTACCAACATAACAGAAACAAATGCGAAAATCGAACATACGTAACTCACGAAATTTGAAAAAATACTTTTTTTTTGGCCACAGCTCGTACATTTCCGCAAACTGGTTCGCTAAACGATGTAGCAGTGCCATTTGTTTTCATTCGCAGCTCCAAATGCCTAATAAGAGCTCAATTATACTAAATATGATTGAAAAATGATTCGAATCAAGGAATATATAAGTTGAATTAAGTAATTTGTATGGGCGTGGTCATCCTGTGAAATTTTGTCATATTTTATCAAGCATTCTAATGCAATAACTCCAAGCTTCGAACTAGGAATTACAGTTGAAAATCAAATTTCAATCGTTCAAATTGTATGGGAAATATCAGAATGGGCGTGGTATCGTCGGCCGTTTTCTTTATCAGAATTCATATAGTATGAAACGCATGAATCGGAACAACCGACTACAAATTATTCTCCTCCTTAAGTGGTTACTGAAATAGACATATCTATTATACGACGACCGTAGAAAATAATTCCAAACGCTTCGATCTTCTGCATTTCTCCTTCAATTTGTCACACCAAGTTTCGACAGTACTTCAAAAGCCTGGTCTTTCCAACGGAGTTTTGGTCGCCCTCTTCTGCGCCGTCCATTGAGTTCGTTGTCCAAAACTTTCCGGGCTGGAGCATTTGAACCCATCCGCGCAACATGACCCAGACAACGCAATCATAGGTATATAAATTCGTTTGACCACGTCGATGTCGGCATACAGCGCATACAGCTCATTGTTCATGTGAAACCGAAACTCTCCGTTAACGATGATGGGTCCATAGATTTTCCGAAGTATTTTCCTCTCGAAAATTGCCAGTACTGATTCATCCGCTTGTGTCATAACCCAGGATTCTGCGCCATACTCGTATAACAAGATAGATAGAACCAATGTCTGGTACAGACGGATTTTTGTTTGCCGAGAGAGGGAATTGAGGGAGAGAGGGACTGGAAGTTATTGAGGCAAATATATATGGGTTAAACAGACCATTTGTATGAAAGATTTCAGAAAGAAGCGAGGTAAATTGGTTGGTTTTTTTCTTCTATATTTTAGAGAATTGTAGAACGAATGCTAAACGTATGATATGAGGCAAATTTTGGTCGAGTTTTGTACAACCGATTAGAAGATACTGAACTAAAAAGAAATGGGTAAAATCGATCATTTGCATGAAAGGTATCAAAAGGGGCGTCGTTAGTTTTTTGACCTTTTTCTCTTATATTGTAGAGAATTACAAAATAATTTAATGGACAAAAACCTAAACCACTACCCCAGACTAATTAGATTGATTGAATTTCGAAAAATCGGTCAATTTCTACAGGAGCAACCAGAATAGATAAGGAAATGTGTTATGTTTTTATTCTGATAACTTACTTTGGCAAACACTGAATATGTAACAAATTTGATCAAATTTAGTGCAACCAATTGAAGAATATGAAGTGATGAATATATGAGTTAATTCGACCATTTGAATGGGCAGCACCAGAAGGCGTACTTGGAAAATATGTTATGACATTACTGTCTAAATCCACATCAGTTTGTAAACCATCAACTTTTTGGCAACGTGCGTAATAGTTTGTGTAAATAATGGGTCAACATGTCAAGTGTGTTAGCTGTAATTAATCCCCTTTCCGCCCCTACCGATATTATCATAATTGTCGAATTGGCGGTGTAAACCACGGCTATTATTCCTAGTATATCCTTTTCTTTGAACTGTCATTTTTCCTCGATTTTGTTTCTAACATCTACATGTATTTCCACACTCATATTACCACTCCTCATTCATTTGTTGCAGCACCAGAAGTTATGAGTTGTGTAACACAACGCCAAGTGACTTTATTTCTCGAGAACACTTTTATGAGACAGCAAAAGCAAATGAAAAAAATGGCGAAAAATATTATATTCTCCTTGTTGCAGAAGTGTTAACACATCAACTAAAAGTTTCGAAATACGCATGCAATGTTTTCAAAATAGAAAACAAAAAACTTTTGAAAAATTGCAGATATTTGGTTGCTTACTCGCATGGACGCCAAACTATTCGGTTTAAAGTTTTGGGGATTTTACTAAATCCACAAATAGCGACGTGACTTTTTACACTAGAAATCAATAAAAACACAAAGCCAAAAATTTAAGTTGCATTAAAGGAGTATCCTTGCATTTAGTTTAAATTCACGTTTGTTTTATCGGCATTTAGATTTGAGCTAAAATATGTTAGTGGTAAAAGCTGATGCGTATAAAGTGAAGTATTTCAATCTGAAACCGGTTAAGAGGATATTAATTATAAAACCATTGCTTGTTTTTTTTCTAATTTCTTTCACTAAACTATCACATATTTATACATTTTTGCTGTGATATAGAAAACATTTCTTTACTAAAAAAATACAAATTTACTTAATTAGAGCAAAATAAACACATATAAAATATTCAAATTATTTTAAAATTTTTTTAAATACAAATTAAATTAAATACTTTTGAAGCCGAAGAACGGATATTCCGGTGTAAACGTTTTTAAGCAGAAAAATGAGGCGAAGTAAACAATAAATAATACTTCGCCTCATTTTTCTGCTTAAAAACTTTTACAACGGAATATCCGTTCTTCGGATTCAAAAATATTTAATTTCACTGCTTCTCTCCCTAAGCTATATACTTTTTACCAAATGATATCTATTTGGTGGTTTCAAAACCGCCAGTCTGGCAAGGCTGTCAGTTGTCGTCTGAAGTGTTATTTATTTCGTGAAAGGTTTGCCATTTAGGAATACGGATCGTTTAACAACCGAAGAACACAAAGTGTTATTCATTTGGTTCGGTAAACTGACTTACACATGTATACGTAATATATATACTCGTATATATACATACATATACATAACGTCTTTTTGTGCTGCTCTGCATTGAAGTACAATAGAAGAATCAAAAATGTAACTTTCTGAAGTCATCCTTTTGAATAATGTTGAAGTACCGATTTTCAGTAAATCACCCAATTTGAACAAGCGTATCCATATAGTGATTTTAAAACCGCCGGTCTGGCGAGGCTGTCAGCTGTTAAATGCCTGTCATCTGAAGTGTTATTTTTTTTGTAAAAGGTTTGATATTTACTAATATGAATCGTTTATCAACCAAAGAATGCGTAAAAGCGCTATGGCCGTATCATAACGATTATGAACATTATGAACTAGACGACATGCGGTTTCAGCCTTTATTAAAATGGGTAAAATTTTTGACAAAAAAAATCTTCTACTCGTGGTTTTAATCTTTTTATGGGTAATTTTTTTCCACTTGGCTGACTTTTCCAAGATTTGAAATTAATTTGCCTTTAACTACGTTTTACTTTTGTGCGAAATTTCAGCCTAACAGTATGAGTGGCGCGACATCTATCGTGATTTTTTTGAACACACGTGCTGAAATCGATATTGATCTTTCAACGATAAGGAATATATACTTTGCGGAGTAGGAGATAAATATTTTAATGAGCAACTAAGTATACCTTCTACCATATGGCGGAGCTTATAAAAACGTAAGTATTCTACTCTACATTGGATGCTTTCGTATGTATCAGATTGAACCATATTGGGGAAGTATGCGAAACAAATTTCTTGTGGAGCTCAAAAATTTGATAATAACATCAAATAAATAAATATCTGAGTTGAAATCTTTTCATGATTGCATTTCAAATCCAACTAAGGGTGTCTGGCTTTGACCTCAATTAAAAAAAAATGTCATTGTGTCTAAACTTCAACACTTTAGCTATAATTTTAAGATTATATGTGTTTGAATTTTACCATTTAATTTATATTAAAATTGACCTTTTTGTTTTCTGTAGAATAATAATTTGTATCGATATCATTGTAAATGAACTCAAATTTGTGCCCATGAAATGGTTACCCAACTCTATTGAGTGACAATATGTGTTCTAAATTTAACAGAATTCTGAATTGTAACATATAAAATTAAATGTTATCGGAAGTTCTGTAATGGAAAAGAATCATTTATAAATCAGATATCAACTGGTAGGCATAACTCGTTACCTGAATAAAACTACTTTAAAACTCCTTTAAATAAATATCTGAGTTGAAATCTTATCATGA
>JAHXMU010000727.1:96451-115724 GCA_019455685.1 Philornis downsi | reverse complement strand
CACTGCCACATATACTCACAAACACCCACACATACACACACACACACACTTCCGTCTGTTGCTCTTGGAATGCCCTGAATTGTATAGAAGTCAGGTGTTGAGATGTTGCCACAAGAGTTTACATTTGTCTGTTTGCTCGTATGCATTTAACACGTGGTTTGTTTAAACAATTATAACAATTACGTACATAAAAGTACCACAAATTTGTGCCATGAAAGCGAAAGCATGTCATTTGTGAGAAATTTATGAGATTTTTGTACAAAGATTAAATTAAGGTTTCCTTATTTTATAAAGGACATTGGAACAAATAGATTTAACAATTAATGGAAGGCTAAGAATTGATTGAAAAGGGTATTCATGTAATTTATATTGTAAACATTGCAGTCAATCTTTTTTCCAAATCGTGATGGTAATATTAAAAACCTTTCGGTTAGACCTTAAGTCAACACATGTTTTGAAATTCTACAATGGAAAAATTGAAAATTATTTTAATTTAAGCCTAAAATGATTTTCTCTACTTGTTCATGATATTTTTTTAGTTTTTGAGGGGCCCCGAAAATTATTGCGCTTTAAATAACAAAATTTTTAAAAACTCCGATAAAATTGTGATCGACGTAATAGAGAAAATGTTTATATCTACATAAAACGTTCTTCATCTGAGTTTTATACAAGGTAGCGCAACAATTGTGCTACAATAAGAAATTGACATAACTTTTTTTAATCAATGCATTTCAGTCATTATTTTATTCAATTTCAATTTTGTTCAATTTTATGTTAAAAATCAGGTACGCAACTAAGTTTCCCCTTTTTGCGAATAGAAGGCGCCAGCTGTAAGTGCCAGTTGATTCTGTCATACCCTAAACGTCATGAGCCAAACTTAGGCATATAGTAAACTTATCGCCTCTACACAATAGTGATTTTATTTTGACGTCATAGTCTTTTGGTTTTGTGAATATGTATGATTTTGTGTCAAATAATCGTCATATGCGGGAAGTATGGATTTTCTTCTTTCAATTGAAGAAAACGGCAGCTGAAGCTCACTGAGAGCTTCAAAACGTTTATGGAGATGTTGCTTTAAGTGAAACAACATGTCGGGATTCATTCAGTCGCTTTAAAGACAGTGATTTTGATGTTGACGACCGTTGGCGTGAAGGAAGACGAAAAACCTTTGAAGATACTGAATTGATGTTATTGGCTGATGGGGATCCGCGTCAAACACAGGTAGAACTTACTTTAGTATTAAGAGTTATCTGCCAAGCTATTTCAAAGCGATTGTATGCATTGGGAATGATTCAAAAGCAAGGAACTTGGGTTCCTAATGAGTTGAAGCCAAGGGATCGTAGTTGATCATAGTTTCTTCACATGTGAAGAACTGCTTCAGCGACAAAAAAGGAAGGGATTTCTTCATCGTATTGTAACGGGTGATAAAAAGTGGATTCATTACACCAATCCAAAGGAAAGAAAGTCATGGGAGCTGCCCGGTCATGCCTCTACGTCATCACCTCGGCCGAATATTCACGTTGCGAAAGTTATGCTCTGTATTTGGTGCGACCAGGTCGGTTTTATTTATTAAAAGCTGTTATAACCAAACGAAACCATTACTGAGGATTAGTATCGACTTCAATTAATACGATTAAGCTGAGCTCTGAGCGAGAAATGCTCACAATACGCGGAGAGGCACAAAAAAGTGATTCTTCAGCATGACAATGCTCGGTCTCATGTAGCCAATCCCATTAAAACCTACCTGGAAACACTGAAATTGGAAGTCTTACCCTATCCGCCATTTCGTCTTAATATTGTGCAGTCCGATTATGACTTGTTCCGTGAGATGGCACACGGTCTGGCTGACCAGCAGTTCCCATATGACGACTTCAAGGAATGGGTAGATTCGTGGATAGCCTTAAAAGATAAATAGTTTTACAGTAATGAAAATCGAACTTTGGCAGAAAGATGGGAAAAAGTATTAGCTAGCGATGTGCAATACTTTCAATGAATTATTCGTAAAAATGTTTGCATTTGTAAAAAAAAAAAAACTGCGAGAACTTAGTTGCGCACCTAAAAACTAATTAGTTTTGTAGATGATAGAGCGTAAATGACCTCCATGGTCATTCACGCACATGCGACACCTGATCAGAAAATTATTCTTTTCGACCTAATGGGTTGAAGTCGGGATCGCCGCAATTATTGTTTTAATGAACTACTTCAGTTGAAACAAATTCCTTGCTTTCGCTTTGTACACTTCTTGCTTCGTATAATGATATAAAAAAGGTCTGGCGCAGTGAGATCAAGTGATCTTGTAGGCCAACGGAGTTTCTGGATATTAATTTGTTTTGGAATTTTCGGTGGAATTCCGCTATAATCGGTCTGGCTATGTGTGCAGTGGCTTCATCTTGCTGAAACCATATGATGTTGAAACGAATACGAATGAGGCGCAGTTCTGGGTAAAAAAAACTTTAGTATCTTTAAATAACGGCCCCCATTGATCCCCGTTTTGTGTTTGCAGCACGATTTTTGCGCCACCCTGTCAGTTTGCCGCCTGCTTTACTCATATAGATATAATTTTGTATATGTAGAAACACCTGGTCATAGTTTTGTTAATTTAATATAGGTGGTGCTGTTGGACATTTATAAATATGATAGAAACCCCTCGCTAAACTCAAAAATATACAATCCAAAGTGTGTCCTCTGCAGAGTTTTGATGCTCTGGGAAAGGCTTTTTTAAAATCGAATAGTGGGGGGATATAAAAATGTTCACAGACTTGCCGACTGCTTGGCTTATATACTCGTATAAGCAATTTTGTATATGTGGAAACATTTGAGCATAGTTCTGTTTATTTAATATAGGTGGCGCTGTTTGACACTTACTGCAGAAACTCAGAAACCCCCACCAAATTAAAAAATATACAATTCAAAGTATGTCTTCTACAGAGTTTTGAAGCTTCGGGAAAGGCTTTTTTTAAATCGAATAATGGGCGGATGTAAAGAAATTTGCAGGCTTGCCATCTGCTTGACACATATATGAGTATATGCAATTCTGTATATGTGGAAACATTTGAGCATAGTATTGTTTATTTAATATAGGTGGCGCTGTTTGACACTTATAAATACGATTTACTATAATCGTCCGGACACGCCTACCAAACTAAAAAATATGTAATCCAAAATAGTTTTGATGCTCCGGGAAAGGCTTTTTGAAAATCAAATAAATTAAAAGCAGTTTAGTTAATATCGTGGCCTAATGAGAAGAGCTAACTATTGACATATTAAGAACAATCTTACAATTAATTAGTCAGATATTATGGATTTGTAGACAATGACAAGGCCTTCAGAACAACAGATACCAAGGACTATCATGGAAATTCAACTTTGTTTCGGTTATGATGTTTCCAGATTTATTTAATATTATAAAAGAAATTTGTTCTTGATTTATGTATATTCGAAATAATTTGTTATATTGATTTATTTTTTACCTGCAATTAAATGTGAAACCAATGTTGTTTAAATTTCTCTATAAAAATATTCTGGTTGGTAAAAGGAAATGCGGGTTTGTTGGGATGAAGTCTATATTTACTACAAATGGAATGATCCGATTTTTTCAAATATGCACCACTTTGTTTCTATATGTTGTTGTCATTTCGAAAGTAATTTCATTATGGCTCTCGTATAAGAGCTAGCATCTCTATTGGTAAATAACTTCTCTTGAGGTGTTGGCCGTTTCTGGGTGATGGCTTCTTTTAGAATTTTCAATTATAGACAGTACGGGTCCGAGCTAAGAGCTTAGCCGTAGGGGACCAGCTCATAGTAGGAGATTGCCTGCTAATCTCACCAAATACACAGCAAAACCTTTCTGACTGTCAATCCTGGCTTAGGCACAGTCTGCAGCACATATTGGTCTTTTTTTGTGTATCCAGAGTCATTTCCAAAGGAATTTTTGTTAAATTTTCACCTCCTGAGTTAATTGCTCCTTTAGTGACGGATGAATTTCGAAATTTTGGCCTTCCAAAGCGTGATGCATTTTTGGCATTAGAATTACCAGAATGGAATCGACGAAACCAAAATTGCGCACAGTTGGCTATTACATTACTAGCATCAAAGTCATTCCTCATATTTTTTGCTGCCTGCTTTGAGTTTTCAGTTTTAACGAGGAAACTCTGTAAAATATGACGTATTTTCTCTTACTGTTCTTAATCCGTCATGAATTTGGATAATGAAGGATTATCCATTTTTCGTTTTCAAGCAAAGTTAAATAAAACACACATTAAGCTATGATTTCTGTGAAACTTTTATTTCATTATAAAGCTTGTAATTTAAATGTTTGGCAGTGGATCGATTTCAGATAGATCCGTCAGATATCTCCAGACCATTATGCGCACCAAATAGTCACTTCTTCGGGATGCAGTGGTTTTTCCACAATCACTTTTGGGTTCTCCGAGCTCCACATGCAACAAGTTTGCTTGGTGACGTAATCATCGAGTGAGAAATGAGTTTCATCGCTGAAGAAAGTTATGTTCGATTGAGAGCACACTTTTGAATCACCATTTTTGTAATAAGTTTTAATTATTTTTGCGTGTTCTTCGGTTATTAAACGATCCATATTCGTAAATGACAAACTTTAAACCAATTGAATAACATTTCACATTCTTCGGTTGTTAAATGATCCATATTCGTAAATGACGAACATTTCACTAAATAAGTAACATTTTAAATGACAGATATTTGACAGCTGACAGTGTTGCCAGAACGGCGGTTTTGAAATCGCTAAATAGATAATCCTATATTAGGGATATGAAATGCTTATTTATTTTGTTTATGTTTTTCTTGTCTACCAGTAAACTTTCGTTAATCTCCTCGTATAGAATAAGCACTTTTCTCTATAGAATATACCCTAATGAAACTTTCTTCTTTAGGCCACTTTGGCTTTGCTGCAGTCGCTATCAGTTTGCCACAAAAATATTAAATAAACTTTGAGTGCGTGACTATGCTTTTTCAATACAATATAATGACATTATCAACAAGTGCGAAATCTATAAATTATTCAAAAACTGAATGGAATATCAAAAATATGTTTAACAATATTCATGGACATTTATTCTATTGCTATGAAAGGCGTAGGAGCCTATGAAATATATTTCGGAGTAAACAAATTACAATTAAACACCAATAGCAGCAAAGAGCACAAATACATTTTATGGAAAAATGAATAAGCCTTTTTTCACTTAAATTATTTTTATATATTTATTTTTAGTATTTCTAAGCTTTAGGTAAAAAATATTGAAAATTACTAAATGTTTTAAGATAATGAAAACAACAAATTCATTACATCATGGCTTCTCTGCGGACTGCTTTCAAACATATTTTTACTATATTTATCACCCCTCAATATCTTGCTAAAATAGGCATAGGATCATTGTCCTGAAAAATTACATGTATGGCCAATGAATGATATCAATTGCTAACGTTAAAGCTGCCACTATCTACATCTTTTCTCAAGTTCATACCATATTCAACAGCCTACAAGTGCCTTCCCCTCGACAGTCAGAGTCGAGTGTTGTTTGCATTAACTTTACACTGCTTGAGAAGAGCAGGGCGGGGAGAAGAAGTTTGGCAAAACTTTGTGAAATTTTTACATCATAATGAATTCATATGTTTTAAACAGACTACAACACAGCAGTTTGTAGTACCTCAATAAATTTTTACTGTTTGTTCATTTGTTGGTTGTCGGCCGTTGGTGTCTGCTTTGCTTTGGTTATTGGCCCTTTTTGCGAACAGCCAAAGAGCCATTACGGAAAAACAACTCAACCATGGCTAACACAATGCAAAAGAGTTAAATATTATTCATTTGTAATAAAAGTTCACTCAACCATGACAGTCCATAGAACAACATAAACTTTTAGACAAATAAACTCTCATACACACGAATATCCTTAGTCAAACACAGACAAAAACCGAGATGAGTTAACAGTTATTTCCTCCCCGAAACAGACACACTGGCATTTTCATATTTCCGCCATGTATACGAATACGACACACAGACGTATATAACATACATACACATTTATATGGTAGTTGTGGATGTAGGAACATCCTTTTGCAAATATCATTTGTTCATCACTTGTTCGAAAAAGTAGACTTGCAAAATATGCATGAACATTTTCATAACAATTTGCCGACTTGCTGACCATTGTTGTAGATTTTTGGCTCAATTACTCGTGATGGCGGCAGCTGCCATAGCAACAGGATTGACGCTGGATGTTTATAATGTGTGTGCACCCCTCTGTCAAAAAGGGGCGCGAGGTGCAAAAGGAACCTACTCTACTCTGTAGTGATATTTAAGAAGAAACAGTGGTTTTGTCAAAGATGTCTATTGCTATTTCTGTTAAAGAAACGCCTCCGCTATCATATATCTTTCATATTTTATTAGGCTTTACGTGGGAAAGTTGTTTAATGAGCAAATAACTTTTAACAAGAAACACCATCCATCCTACTGTTAATATAATATTATTTTTTTTTTTCATTGTTAAAGTGGGAGACATGTTATGTTACTTTTAATTTAAATCTTTTCATAGGTGAAAAAATCTAAAGTAAACACAAAAGATGTGGGTAGGGACCTGCACCTCATCATACGGATTTCATACTTTGCTCCATAACTCTGTTGTCTTAGCAACCTTCCTAAAGAAGCTGTTGTCTTTAGTCCTTCTCTTCTGGAAAGCAGTAAACAAACCCCATCATTGAATGAGTATTGAGTTTCGTAACCAAGATATTTTATCAAACCCATCGAATTATATTGATTTCCAAAGCTCAACTTTGTAAGGATTTAAAAGGTCAAAGTTCAAATTTTAATCATATTAAATTATTTTTTCAATATGCCAGTTGAAAGGGGAACAAGAACAACCCATGAACAAGATATTAAAGAGTTTCTAAAATACTTTCTTTCCAGCATTCATGTTCATGGTAGGAGACCCATTTTCTAACAACAATTCCAAAGAGAAGCTTGCTACGTTTATCAACTTCCAGGCTACTCGAAAGGTCAACAAGGCTACATAAACAAATTAAGTTGCGTGTTTGGCGATTTGATTGAATAATCACGTAAATTCTCTCCATACTTGGATTCGATTGTAGTATTTCAATAATACACAAATTTTAAATTTCCAAACGGATAGAAATTTCAGCCCTTTTTAATTTCAAAGTTCCATTTAGAATGAACAAATTTTGAAACAATTTATGAACTTGAATGAAAAACATAACTAATTATTATAGAAAAGCAGTACAGTAGAATGTGATCGCCATTCGAAAATCTCCCTTAAAGGGTTAGTCAAAATTCTATTTATCGCTAAGTTGACACGACTGTCCTCCTTGTCTTAATACGGAGTGTGAGCGCGATTTGTCATTTAGTTTGCTTACAGTGCTCGATTGCGTCAGTTCATTTCAAGGGTATTTTGAAGTTTTTACGGTAGATTCAAAAAATCGAACAAAAAATGTATCTCAACTTTCAAATAGCATATAAAATTTTGTATGTCGAATAGCTGAAAATGTTACAGAAGGCTTACGGTGAATTGACAGTATTAACAATTATATGCATATGAGTGGTACAGTGCAGTTAAAAGCAGCTGAAATATGCTGAAATATTTATTCATTCAAAAGGGCCATCAGCTTCTTCAGGCGAAGTTAACATCGATAAGGTGAAGAAAAATTTAAGAGAGATAACTGCAGAACTTTATGAAGTTTCATGATTATAATAGGTTTGATTATAATAGGTTGTTCATTTTTCGGTTTCAAAAGCAAAATTAAATAAAACACACATAAAGCTATGATTTCGATGAAACTTTTATTTCATTATAATGCTTGGACCTTGCTTTTATGCATGGAATACGAGCACAATGTCTTTTAAGTGACCGTCTATGGGTTGGCTGCAGCAGTAGATCCTTTTGAAGTAGTTTTCGACCACTTTTTAGCACATTTGGGGGAGTATATTAGCGACGACTTAAGAATGATGAATTTCATATGCTTCAATGTTTGGGAATTATCCACGTAAACACGGTCTCACAAAAGTCTAACGGCATAAAATCGCATGATCTTGGTAGCCAGTTGACAAAGCGTAAGAAACTACTCATGCAATAAAGCAAACATCGATAGTTTTGTGTGGTTCGTGGTACCATCTTGTTGAAACCACATATCGTCCAGTTCATAATCTTTAATTACAGGCCAAATAAAAGGTCGATTAGCTCTTAATTGTAATGTTTCCTCCTAATTTCCGAAAAATACGGTCCCATGACACCCCTAGACCATAAAGTGCTTCAAACGGTCGCTTTTTTTTGGTTGCAACAACTTTCCACAATCATTTTCGAGTTCTGCGAACGCATATGCGACACTTTTGCTTGTTGATGTAACCACCGAGTGAAAAAAGAGCTTTATTGCTGAGGAAATTTTGTTCAAAAAATCAGCATTGAAAGCCTGTTGCTGTAGCAGCCAATCAGCATATTTACTACGTGGTGAATGGATGGAGGATGTGGATGGAGCCGCAAGATAGAACCAAGTTCTGAGGACGACGTGGATTCGGCATATTCAAATTATCTCTTCAAATTTAAATTAAAAAATTTATATTATGATCCTGCAGAAATTGAAATTGAAATCACCACTTTTGTAGTAAATTTTAACTATTTTTACGCATTCTTCGGTTGTTAAGTGGTCCATCTTCACAAATGGCTTAACTTTCAATAAATAAGTAATGCTTCAGATGATAGCCGTTTAACAGCTGACAGCCTTGCCAGACCGGCGATTTTAAAACAACTAAATGGATGACATAAATTGGATATGAATTGCATTGACGCTCGATTAGATGCGAAAGATCTCAATTTTCTTCAAAAACACAAATACGCAAAAGTCGCTAAAAACATACTAAAATGGGTCAATTTCGCTCTCATATTTACAGAATATGTTTTATATATTTATTTATGTATAAACTTATAACGTTTATACTTATTTATAATAATTTGAAAATAAATTACTAAATACTCAATTTGTACTTCAAAAATGTACTTAATTTGTATTGCAAATCAATATACAGTACATATGTAATGGTGAATTGATTTTGTTTTATCTATGCTATAAAAGTTACTTGTTACCTATTGTGAATTAATTATTACAATGAATTGCAAAAACATAAATTGTAGAGTGACAAGTTAAGTTAAGAGTAAGCCAAAAATGGTCACATCATAGCGAGTAGTCATTGTCTATCCTCTTCTCGAATTCAACATTAAATTTACCGATTATAACATGAACAGAACTTCCGTTGTTCATTAATTCTTTCATAAGCAATCCACTATTTCGAATCCTTTGGGGTTTAATCTCTAGTTTTGTCATCCTACCTAAATCCTAATACTATTTCTCGTTGTACAATCTCTCGTGCAATCTATCTAGGGCTATCATCTGTTTCTACAGCTATCCCGCTATCGCAAACAGGTGAAATTTGCCTTAACCAAAGATACAGTCCACATCATAATAACCACAACTTCGTTAGAGATCGATTGGAATCGACGTCAACTGCTATCATCAACGTGAAACGCTGAAACCAATCGAATCTTCCCCCCTTAGCATAAACGCTAACGTTTGCTCAATGGAATTACGAAAATGACATTCAAATCAATCATCAATCTTCTAAACGGATGCTTTCAACAGAAAAGCCAAGAGCCAAAAGAAGAAAAGGAAAAAATACGTCACAATCGTCACAAAACTCTCGATAAAATACATATTTGCGGAAATCAAATTGATTGATATTGATTGCATACCATCTCATAAGACTATCATTGTAAGACTTTCTCTTTTAACAAACACTGGCATGGCTTCGATTGACCTTTTTCCACTTCTATCAAAAGAAGTGTTTGGTGTTTGAACCTCAATCTTTGACTCAGTTTTGAAAGTCAATTTCTCAAATCTTGCCAGAGAAATAATTGTGATCAATCCTGGAAATTAGTTCTTGAATAACTAGATAGCTTTCTGCATGATCATGACATATGAATACTTTAGAAAGCGAGGTCAGTTCTTAAATTTTTTAGCACTTCATATTTTTGTTGAATTTGAATTAGTTAAAAAACTGCTTTGGGATCTTTGGTAAACTTATTTTGTAGGGACAGAATTAAATATGAATAAAAAAATCGAAAATGGCATTTCCGCCTGAATTGATGTTCACGTCCAAATATAGTTCAATTCTGCAGGTACAATTTGTTAAAAAGATAATAATAATATAATATATAATGATATAGTTTCGCCAGCGGAAAGCTTTTCTGTAGACGTGCCACAAATATCACAATCGAACAACTACTGTAAAATTTTGAAAACATATTTCGGATTTTGAATCTGAAAGCTTTTGTACTTCATATATTATGGACATCTACTGTGTTTAGTACGGCAGCCTAGGCTGGCTCAGATAAAGTTTTGAATACTGCCCATGTTTAAAGCAGTTTCGTGATTAATTAAGTGTATTCTAAACATGTTTGAAACCTGTTATATACTCAATCAAATTACTCCAATCAAATTATTAAAAATATTTGCAAGTTAGAAATGTCTAATTGAACTCACAGCTAATTTGAAGTATATTCTTCAATACGCTATGGAAAAAATAGTAGTAATGATCTCAGTGAGTGAAAAGTAAAAAGTGAAAAGTAAAATCACTCAGTGAATATATATTTTATCTTGATATTTATTTAATACTATTTTATAGTCCCAAAATAACCGTTGTTTTGAAAAATATCTTGCACTTAAAAACTATTTCTTCTATACGCACCGTCAAGCTGGGAACTATCCTGCCGTCCTTGTTATGAGAAATGCGGGGGTTTGCTCTCTTCCTCTTAGCAGCTGAACCAGAGCAAATGAATTTATACTTCAAACGGTCATCGCGGCCAATTTTTTAACGAACCGCCCTAGCTACGCTAGGTCATGCCCACTATAAAACTATAAACTATAAAAAAAAAATTATTTTCACTAGAAAAACGGGCAAAATCTTCCCGTCCTCTCTCGACAAACAAAAATCTGACTGTACAAGACGTTGGTTCTACCTGTCTTGTTATATGGCGCAGAATCCTGGGTTATGAAGCAAGCGAATGAATCAGTACTGGCAATTTTCGAGAAGAAAATACTCCGGAAAATATATGGGCCATCAGCGGTGACGAAGAGTATGGCCGTCGCATGAACAATGAGCTGTATTAGCTACATGCCGACATCGACGTGGTCAAACTTATTAATATACAGCGATTGCGTAGGGTGGGTTATGTTGTGCGGATAGACTCAAATGCTCCGGCACGGAAAGTTTTCGACAACGAACTCAATGGAGGACGCAGAAGAGGGCGATCAAAACTCGGTTGGAAGGACCAGGCTATTGAAATGCTATCGAAACTTGGTGCGACGACTAGGAGGAGAAGCGTAGAAAATATAAGCGCTTGGAATTATTTTCTACGGGCGGCATATAATAGATAAGGATGTCTATTCCAGTTGCCACCTAAGTAGATGAAGGAGAGAGCGTTTTTGGACCAGCTCAGTTATCTAGCGATTAGTTGGTAGCCGTTCATGTTGTTATGGCCCGCAAGTGTCACAATTAGAACAAAACTTTCATATAGAAAGGCTACATACCACTCAATAAATTAAATTAAAAAGAATATAAGGAAGTATTTGATGGATTCGTGGTGAAACCACTCCAAATTTAAATATATGTTTAAGACACCGCCTCAAATATGACCGTGGTAATGGAATAGTATCGAAAAATGTAGACTTTTTCCACTGGAAAAATAATACATATATGCCCACATATACATATACTTATCCGACAATATGAAGGTTAATCGTCTATAACATTGTAGAAACCAATTTATGGTGGTGGGCACATAAGTTATGACATCTGTGCAACTTTTTCCCTAATTTATTGTTTTTCACACAATAAATTAAAATCACCAACTTAAATTTATAGAAATTTGTAGAAAGACTTATTTTTTCCAGTAAACAATTCAATTTAACATTGGGTGATCAAATTCGAGTGGATAAGTTCAAAGAACAAGTTTAAATGTTAATGAAATGCAAGGTCTATAAACAACACTTCAGCTGTTCATGAGTGGATTCAGGAGAACCTGAATACAGCTTATTTCATGCTGCGTATAATAATCGGCTTTTCTCACACATGAACCTGGTGAATTCTTCCTCGGCACTTGAGTCTACATCCGTTCAAAATCCAACTAACTCAGGGGCTGGAAAAAAACGATCATGGGTTCCCATATCGTGTGATTTAAACCCGTTAGCCTTTTTCTTGTGATATTCCCTTATATCACATATATATGTTAATAAACCACAAATAAACGGTGTCCTCTAGGTCAACATAATCCGTCTCATTACTCAAATTCAGCTTAAACTATGCGTCAGACTCATCGAAAATTGGGCTTTATAAAAGCGCTCCTTTCAGGAGATCTTCATGAATGCGCTCCTTTTAGAGGGTCTAAAAATAGATTGCGTGCAAGCTCACTGAATGCAATCAGCTCTGCCATAACTCATTTAGGAAGACAGATAAATGATTTATTTTTAGTTCAACATAATTGAAACAATTGCACCCATCACGCGCCACTGTTTCCTGTCATTTAATATGCACTCCTTTTTCCATAACTGTGTTTAGTTTGTCGGTATCTGTGTAATTGACTTTTCTTGTCTGCAGCTGAGGTTTAATAAACTGGTTCTATAAAACGGAATTGCGGTAACCACAAAAACTCTGATCAAAGTATTAGTTTAATTTCATAAATATTTGTTGGAAAAAGTATGCAGAGTAATAATGATGCCACAACTCTGACCCAATTTAAATGGTGCAAAACCACAAATTTGTTCTTTAACTGCAGGCAATTAAACTCCAAGTGATATGCAGGAAAAGCGAAATGTTTAGCTGTAATCAAAAATATGATGGAATGATATTTAAAAAAAAAAAAAAAAAAAAAAAAAAAAAAAACAGTAAGTGATATGACGAGCATGTGTTCATTTAGAGCACATTTTTACAGGATTTTTGTTTCATATTTGTACATAAAATTTTAAAAATGTTTAATACAGTTCTTTGGAAAAATTACACAACTTAATTACAATAGAAATTTGATGACACTGTGTAATTTAATTACGATTTATTTGCTGCATTAACATGTTAATTGATTAAAACGTACTATTTTTTTATGTTTGATAGAACCAAAGGATAATCCTGCAGTTAGTAATAATTATTTCATTAGACTTAATTATAATGATAGTTATTGCTTTAGAGGAATTGTACAAATTGAATAAACTCATATTTTTCTGCGCAAACAAGTTTTTTTTTTCGAGAAAAAGATTGCTTCAGGTTAGGGCAATATGCAGGAAATGCATAGATTTTATATTATGCAGGGTGGCGCAATAGAACGTGCATATTGCATCATCTTTTTTTGCGGGGTAGAAAAGGCGTAGGCGGGGGGGCCCCTACATAGTTGGGTTGGCGGGCTCATGGAGTTTTAGTCGCTATGAATCACTTCGACGGGAAGCGTCGCGCATTTAGCGTGCGCGCATTTTACAAGAACTCTTGTTCATATATTGCTACTAGGCGACTATATTGTGCTGAATATGGACTACGGCGAATTAGTGAAGCTCCGACTGCTAATTTAATTAAAATATGGGTAAAACGTTTTGAAGAGACCGGTTCAACATTTAAACCACAAGCAAATGGTCGCCCAAGAACATCTAGGACCGAAGACCATGTTGAGAGAGTTATGGAGTCAGTATGAGGAAATCCACAAATGTCGACTCGCAAGAGATCGTCTGTCTTACAATTATCGCGACGAAGTTTGCAAAGAATTTTAACATTGGATCTTAAACTGCATCCATATAAGCTGCAATTAACACAAGAATTGAAAGAGTCTGACTTCATAGCAAGGCTCACATTTGCTAATGAAATGCTTAATCGATTTTCAAATTCTGACAATATCCTTTTCTCAGACGAGGCTCATTTCCGTATGAATGGGTTCCTAAACCGTCAAAATTGTCGTTACTGGAACAGTGAAAATCCCAAAATCAAACACCAGAAACCATTGCATAGTCCTAAAGTGACAGTATGGGCAGCAATCTCTTGCAGAGGAATAATTGGTCCTTTTTTCTTCGAAAATGCGCGGGGCCAAAACGTCACGGTTATTACGGAACGCTATGTTGAGATGTTGGACGGATGAAAGAAAGAATAGTGAATTCCAGAACTTGGTTCCAATAAGATGGAGGTACCCGTCACACATCAAATGACTTCATGGCGGTGGTGAAGCAGATGTTCCCTGGCAGACTGATTTCGAAAAGAGGTGATATCCCATGGCCCCCACGTAGTCCAGACTTGACGCCTCTTGACTTTTTTTGTGGGGATCCTCAAACACAAAGTCTACAGTAATAATCCAAGAAACATCGTTCAGCTCAAGGAGAATATCCGTGGTGAAATGGCAGCCATTACACCAGTATTACTGAAGAAAGTTTTCAATAATTTTCGTTTGCGGTTAGAGGAGTGCCGTCGCATTCTTTTAGGAGGGTTAGAGAGGGTTAGAGGGTTAGAGAGGGTCACCATTTAGATGATGTGACTTTTGAAAAATAAACTCCATTTATTACTCTACAATGCCTTAGATTTATTTTAACCATACCTTTTGTATTTATTTTTTAATCTATTTTTTAAATATGCACGTTCTACTGTGCCACCCTTAGAAAAAAAATTGTATCCAAATAACTATTTTTCGAGTAACTCAAAAAAGGACTTCTGCAAAAGTCCAATATTATATTTCTCTAATGCTAAACTTATGAAAACCTTAAGCAATTCACTTAAATCCGCATAATATTTGTGGAATTTCTTCAAAAAACAAAAACTTCTATATAGTAGAAAAGAATTTACATCCAAAGAAATATTTTAGAATCAAAATCCTTTTGAAGCAACGAAAGAGTAAATGCTTATTTCTTACGCTGGGATGTTGTCTAAAAAAATTAAAAACTATTCAAATTTTAACCATTACAGCACCTGACATCATCATAAATTACACACTCATGATAACGCTGTCGAAATGTACATCCGTATGTTTATGACTTGCACACATTTTCAATTTCCGTAATCAGTTCAACGCCCCCGGCGAAAAATAATCAATATATTTTGTTACAAAGCCCAAAGGCCGCCCACCCATGTATAAAAATCACATATGTATTACCTATTTCATAGCAAACATGTTTACATATTTCAATATTTGTACTATTTAATCTTCCCCCCTATCCGCTGGTATTCCTCCAACCCGCTCGCACCATTAGATGGTCTTCCATTTATTGTAATAGTGATAATTATCATGTTGTATATTGCATGCTCAAACATGTAACGTACATGGACTGCATGTTATACGAAAATTAATAAATTTATTATGTACGTGTTTAAATAATTACATGCTCATTGGTCATTATTAATTTTAACACGCAAGCGCTTCCCCCTGGAATTTTGTTTGTTTATACAGTGATTTCTTTCAAATACGAAATCAGTTCCACAGAAACGAAAAGTGGTGGTAGAGTAGATTGATGTTATTAAATTTACTTAGTTTTATATACATATTTAAAAATTGTTAGGCAATGGGAAATGATTTTTTTTTGTTTTGTTTTTTTATACAGTGAATGACATATGAGTGATGTTTTTATTGAGTGTTGGGATAATTGGTACTCATACGTTATGGCGGCCAATTGTAATCATATCAATCATACGCCAGGTGTACAAATGGAAAAATATCAAGTAAATTAATTCAATGTTAGCGTTTAAAATCATAGTGGAATCACAGCAAGTAATTGATTGGATTGGGCTTATTCTAACAAAATAGTAAATGAACACGGAAAATCAAAATCTGTTTAAAATTTCAGTCAGGTGAAGTGATGTCTTTTTACCTTGGTGCACAAGTGAGAGTAGTGCTAGAAGAGGTGTGGCAAATTGATAAATCGCTATCAAAATATTTTCTGAATTAAAACAGAAATCCTCTATTTCGAGAGACCACTGATTGTTGCTAAATTAACAAAATTGTGTGTGTGAATCCTAAAAGAATGCGGTAATTTAGTGCACTTTTAGTCGCAATACAAAATTGGAATATATTGGTAAAATTTTGAAATTTGTATTGGAGGTATCAGAAGAGTTTCGGGTTTCTTTTTAGATCCCAGAACATATTTAACGTATGCCAAAATTGACTGAATTCAATACAACTACTAAAAAGATATGAAGCTAAGAATATATGGGTTAAATCAGTATTTGAAGTACCAGAAGAAGAGTGGTTACTTGAGCAGTCTTTCTCAGAGCTTACAGAAAATAGTAGGCCAATATATTGAACAATAGTTTAGACTATTCCTGCCAACTGAACAGGAATTACAAGGGAAAGATTGCATTTCGCAAAATCGGACAATTTGTATTAGAGTTATCAGAAGGGGCCGCACAATTTCTACGAAAGTTGAGTGACCGGGAAAAAATCAAAATTTGTAAAATTCGGTCTGTTTATATGGAAAGTATCAGAAGATGTCGGACAAGTTTCGATAGGTTTAATTAATACGTGTCCATCAGCCAGCCAGCCAACCAGAGATGTGGACCTCTTTCAATCGATTTAAAAAGCCGTGTAACATACTTGGTGCTGGTAGTTTTAACTCCTTCTTCTGGATATTACATTTTTGCCGTATCAAATGATATGCTTCTTTATTCCTCCGGGTGGAGGTATAATGATATCCGACTGTTCTTCAAAAGTTGTCAATGATCGTACATTTTACTCTCCTGTTACATACGAATTAATATAAAGGACACATATTAGGAATTACAATAATGAATAGGATCCTAAGAAATCGAAATAGATGCAAATTTCAACCTGCACTACAAAACAATCGACTAGGATTATTAAACACTGCCTAGAACTTGAGTCAATACTTGATTAGACAAGTTTTTTTTTTTATTGGACTTATTTCGCTGACTTGCCAACTTACTTTGGCTCTGATTAATTTCTAATTTCAGCTTGATCGATGAAGTTTTGTGGTCACAGGCAGTGTAAGTTCAAAACTTGTCAAAATGAGTCCAATAAGAAAAACTTTATTAAGTAACGAATGGTTTTCACTATCTTCTGCCGTTGATTTTATATGTTACAATACTTTAAAATTTGCTTAATTGCAATTTTACAAAAGTATCTTAAACTAAAAATTGTTTGAAATTATTTGATTTGATACACCTAATTCAAACAATGATGGGTAATGTTGTTTGAATTAGGAGAAGACCTTCACAAAAAATTCAGTTTCGTTTAGGTGTTAATATTGTGAATTTATTTGAAGTACATTAGAAACTTCTTCTTGATTTCATATTCGAAACGATAACTCATTTCATTTATTCAATTGTTTCCTACTTAAAATTAGACACATAAATTGATTTTGAAATATTACGAAACAACTATTTTGATTCGAGAACCTAGAATGAAAATATAGTTTTATGCAATTTCGGTCCTTAATGTGTAACAAAACTGAAAGCAAATGTAGTTCCATTTTTTTTTTGGTAGAGAAAAAGGGTTGGCGCCAAATTAAGAAAGCTAAAAATATTCCAAAAAAAGTATTTTCTAAATTTTCAATAGGCTCTCAGGCTCCCGGAACTTTTCACAGCTATTTAAAAATGTTGTCTATTTTTTTTTAAATTGAAAAGTTTCAGCTGAAATTCAAACGAAACTACAGGGAGGCGCAATACAAAAGGTATGGCTAAAATAAATCTAAGGCATCGTAGAGTAATAAATGGAGTTTATTTTTTAAAAATAACATCATCTAAATGGACACTTTCTCTACGATGGCACTCCTCTAACCGCAAACGAAAATTATTGAAAACTTTCTTCAGTAATACTGGTGTAATGGCTGCCATTTCATCACGGATATTCTCCTTGACCTAAACGATATTTCTTGGGTTATTACTGTAGACTTTGTGTTTGAGATATCCCCACAAAAAAAAGTCAAGAGGCGTCAAGTCTGGACTACGTGGGGGCCATGGGATATCACCTCTTTTCGAAATCAGTCTGCGAAGGAACATCTGCTTCACCAGCGCCATGGAGTCAGTTGATGTGTGACAGTTAGCTCCATCTTGTTGGAACCAAGTTCTGAAATTCACTATTCTTGAACTTTCAATTTCTGGAGCCAAAAATCCGTCCAGCATCTCAACATAGCGTTCCGTATTAACCGTGACGTTTTGGCCCCGCGTATTTTCGAAGAAAAAAGGACCAATTATTCCTCTGCCAGAGATTGTCACTTTAGGACTATGCAATGGTTTCTGGTGTTTGATTTTGGGATTTTCACTGTTCCAGTAACGACAATTTTGACGGCTTACGAACCCATTCATAAGGAAATGAGCCTCGTCAGAGAAAAGGATATTGTCAAAATTGGAAAATCGATTAAGCATTTCATTAGCAAATGCGAGCCTTGCATGAAGTCAGACTCTTTCAATTCTTGTGTTAATTGCAGCTTATATGGATGCAGTTTAAGATCCAATGTTAAAATTCGTTGCAAACTTCGTCGCGATAATTGTAAGACAGACGATCTCTTGCGAGTCGACATTTGACTCCATAACTCTCTCAACATTGTCTTCTGTCCTAGATGTTCTTTGGCGACCATTTGCTTGTGGTTTAAATGTTGAACCGGTCTCTTCAAAACGCTTTACCCATATTTTAATTAAAATAGCACTCGGAGCCTCACTAATTCGCCGTAGTCCATATTCAGCACAATATAATCACCTGGTAGCAATATATGAACGAGAGTTCTCGTAAAATGCGCGCACGCAAAATGCGCGACGCTTCCCGTCGAAGTGATTCATAGCGACTAAAACTTCATGAGCCCGCCAACCCAACGATGCAGTTGCTGCAATCATAGTAAACATTTTATGTATTTTTGATTTAAATTCTAGAAATTTAAACTTTTTTTGGATTCGATTTCGTTTCGCCGATGGTTAAGACAATAAGAAGGCAGCCGTTTAAATTTCGTTATAAACAACTTATTATAAAAGAACTACAAACTTAGGGTGTTTTAAAACACAATACTTCTACCTCATTTAATTAATATCGGAAAGGTTAAAATTCATTGCTTGTTGGATTTTTATACATTTTCACCACCTACCCAATCTTTGTCTTCTTATACGCGCTTCTGTTACTGAATGTACAAAATATGAACGTTATTCATTTATGTTATATCCTTGTAAAGAGGAGGATATGTCTTTGCATTAAACTTACAGATTGATGTGTCTTTAATT
>JAHXMU010000727.1:53891-67186 GCA_019455685.1 Philornis downsi | reverse complement strand
TTTTTTTTTTTTTTTTTTTTTTTTTTTTTTTTTTTTTTTTTTTTTTTGTTTTTTTTAAATTTATTATATCATACAAATTCATACAAATTACGCCTCAGCGCCACATGGCATTATAGAGGAAGTTTCGAGCTAAATTTGCCGCAAAAAAAAAAACCATTGGCAAACATTTGATTAAGTCTGGCTACAAAAAGAAACTCGCTGTACGGATGTCACATGAGTTAATGCAAAAAAAGCCTCATGGACCAAATTTTCCTCCGCGATTTGCTGCTGAATTCCCACAAAATCAATCCGTTTCTTAAGCAGATGACAGCTGACAATGGAAAATTGGTCACTTACGACAATGTCAAAGGGAAACGTTCATACAGGAATACCAGTGAGCTGTCGCAAACGGTGGTTAAGTTAGGATTGACGGTCAGCAAAGCCTTGTTGTGTGTTTGGTGGGATTGGCAGATAATCACCCTCACATTGATGGTGACTCGAATAAAACTATGTTAGTTTGATTCGAACCACATGAACTTAGCAAGTTTATGAACGGAGGAATGTGCTTAAATCGTTCACGGAATTACGAAAATCGCAAGACATACTGTTACATTATGAAGTTTCAAATAAGAATCTCTGTTTATTAAGATATGAGGACATGTGAAAGGCTAAAAACTAAAGTCGATCCTAACTGACCTGATTGGATCTCAGCAGTGTAGTTTTAGACCTGGTAGATCAACAACTGATCAGATAATCACACTACGACAAATTCTGGAGAAGGCTCAAGAAAAGCAGATCGACACTTAGCATCTTTTCGTCGATTATAAAGCTGCCTTCCATAGCCTGATAAGACAAAAACTGTATGAAGCCATGCCCGAGTTTGGAATTCCTACGAAGATTGTACGTCTTTGTAGGATGACGCCAACTAACACGAAGTCTGCGGTAAAGATAAGCAAAGATCTAGGCAAGCTTTTTTACACCAAACGAGGATTTAGGCAGAGTGATAGCCTATCGTGCGACCTCTTCAACATACTGTTGGAGACGATTATGAGGAAAGCCGCAGTTAACACGTTTGGTACCATTTTTAAAAAAAACCCATATGTTACCGGCATATGCAGATGATGTAGACATCATTGTCAAAAAATTGCGAGATGTTACTGCAGCCTTCTCAAGCATCAAGAATCAGCAGTGAGTCTAGTGGTGAGCGAAGACAAAACAAAGTTATTGGTTTCAACAAACAAAGAGTCTACTCGTTTGAGACGCTGTGTGAACTTTGACAACTATAATTTTGAGTTGGTGAAAGATTCATCTACCTCGGTTCCGCTATAAACAAAACGAATAACGTCAACATGTAGATAAACAAGAGAGTATTGCTTGCTAACAGATGTTACTATGGGCTAGGCAAGAGATTCAATGATAAATCTCTCTCTCAACAAACAAAAATCCGCCTATACCAGACGTTGGTTCCACTTGTCGTCTTTATATGGAGGAGAATCCTGGATTATAACACAAGCGGATGAATCACTGCTGGCAGTTTTCGAGAAGAAAATACTCCCGAAAATGTATGGACCCATGGGCGTCGCATGAACAAAGAGCTATTTGAGCTATCTGCCAATATCGGCGTGGTCAAACGCATTAACATACAGCGATTGCGTTGGCTGGGGCATATTGCGCGGATGAACCCAAATACTCCGGCATGGAAAGTTTTCGTTAATGAACTTGATGGATGGCGCAGAGAGGGCGATCAAAACTCCGTTGGAAGGACCAGGGGTTTGAAGTACTATCGAAACTTGCTTTGACGAATTGGAGGAGGAGAAGTGGAGAAGATCGAAGCGTTTGGAATTTTTTTCTACTGGCGGCGTATAATAGATAAGGATGCCTATTCCAGTCGCCACGTAAGAAGAAGAGGAAGAAGTTTATTAGGAACGAAAACAACGAACTTAATATACACTTGACTAAACTGTTAAATACCTATATAGTTATAGGGTTTACATTTATTTTTCATTTATATTTATAAAAATGAAGTAGCACTAAGTGATTATCACCACTTCCTGTCAATGGCGAACAATTTAGGTAGTGATTTGACTTTGGCTGACTGAGTCTGACTCAAGGAAAGCTTGTAAATATCGACTGTTACACTATTTTGCTGATAGGGAGTGGGTTTCTATGAGAAAAGTATAATGGAATTTCTTGTAAAATTGCTATAAGTTATTGAATAAATCGGTGCATATTTGGTCTAAATCAGACTATTCTAATTGCACTACATAAAGTTTTCAATGTCTTGCAAACATAATGAATTTATTCTTTCTACACTTTTATACATAACATTTCATTTACTACTATTCCTCTCCAAAGGATTCATACTATTATATTCATATGTCATGTTTGGTTTTGAAAAAAAAAAACAAATGTGTAGATTTTTGTTTGACTTAACTTTTCTTTTAAATAACAATCTGTAATTCCTATGAACTAGTTGAATTTATAAAATGTCAAATTTAACTTATGTGTGGATATACTGTAACCACAGAGAATATTTTTATTGACATTCATATTTATGAGTATTAAAAATTCCCCTCTACTTCTTTTTTTTTTTTGCAGGAAATATTACAAAAAAAAACAATATAATGCGTTTAAAATTAATTGTATTTTCTGTTGTGTATGCAAAGTGTTTAATATCCGGTTTCCTGTTGGCTTCATACTGTTCGTGTATCAAAATATGATATATTTTGGTACAGTGGAACAGAGCATAGATCAACTAATATCTAGATGATTCACCTCTCTTTATATAGAAACTTATCCGCATGATTCTGAAATATGTAGATAGTTCAACTCTTTTTGGATAGAAACCTATCCGCATAATTCTGAAATCGCTTTTCGGATAAAAAATTGTGCTTACATTTTGAGTGAAATTCAAAAATTTTGCTAGCAATCCTTTCCAAGTAACAATATTGTCTTGGGGGAGTGTGGCCTCATTAAGAGAACTTTAAAACATGTTAAAAATTACGTCAATATTAGGTAACGACCCGCAATTTTGAAGACTCTTGCAGTCTACCCCACCTTCCGCTATCCCATCATGTCACGCCGACTGGCAGAGAGCGGCTGAAACACATTATGTTCTTATACATTTCATGTTTTTGTCCATATTCTTACAAATGAGAGGCAAAAATGTGCTTCGAGAGAAAATTTTATCAAATATAAAAAACGGCCGGGATTGGCATTCGTTCCTAGAATTTATTACAGATTATACCTTGCAGTAAATACTGGATTATGTGCTAAGCGCATTATACGTATGGGGAGACTGACTTTACTGACTGACTTTAGCACATCAAATTCTCTAGCCTATGGAATGGTGATAATTTTAATTTGGGCTCTCTGACTATTACCCAGTTTGGAATAATCAGAGCTCTTTATGAAATTTCTTATACAGCTTATGACTTCAGTCATTCAAGCAAACATTTCTTGCTAATGGAATTGTCATTTCAGATCTTTTGAAATCTTAAATGAGAGTGAGGTAGCTGCGAAATGTAAAGAGCATACCAGCACCGAAGTCTACTAAGTAAATACGTAACATTTGATAAAGCTCTGCTTTTATTTTGACGTAGTTTTCATTAGCGGCTCCAATATTAGGATTGGATGCAACGCCTTTGCAGCCCATTTTAGGTAAAAGAAATCACTACAGTAGTTTTATATTATGTTTAATTTTATGGGAGGTACTAAAGGGTTTCCCAACAAGAACGCAAGATTTCAATTTTAAATAAAACACAAATATTTAAAGAAAAAAACGTGAAACTTTAATATATCGTAAAGTAGACAGAATGAGGTTATGCATGGAACAACACTTCGGGCAGATGGCCGCCGCGGCCAGATTTCACACACGCGATCTTTTAATGAAATTTTCAATAACAGTTTTGCATAAATGCTGCGGTATTTCATTAATGCAGCGTCCAATTTCCTCTTTTAAGACTTGAGTCGTCGTCGGCCTATTCGCGTAAACCATCGACTTCAAAAAACCCCAAAGAAAAAAGTCTAATGGTGTTAAATTGCACGATCTAAAACGCGAAATAACACGACAGGAAATTGACGGATGCAGCAATTGAACTGTTTCTCTGGCTGTATGATATGTGACATCGTCTTGTTGAAACCACATGGCCTCCACATTCATTTCTTCAATTCTAGACACGAAAACTGAACACCATTGACATTCACGATACTGAACACCATTGACTGTTTGCGCTTGACATGCCTCATTTTCATAAAAAAAAACGGTCCAAAGATTCCTCCAGCCCAAAATTCACACCACACAGTGACACGTTGAGGATGCATTTGCTTCTCGTGAATCACTCGAGGATTTTCCTCACCCCAAATGCAACAATTCTGCCTACTGACGAAACCATCAACATGAAAATGGGCCCTGTCACTGAAGATGATTTTATCGGCAAAATCAGAATTTTCATGTTGTGTCTCCAATACCCAATTAACGAACTCCCTTCGCTGTCCATGGTCAGCTGGCTTCAGTTCCTGTGTCAATTGAACTTTGTATGCATGAAAATGCAAATCTTTCGTCAAAATTCGCTGCATAGTGGATTTGGAGGCACCAATTTGCTGAGTTCGGTGTCGAATTGAGGTGGATGGAGTTTGAGCGACATCATCACGTACAACTGCGACATTTTCGGTCGACTGTACTGGTCGAAGGCGCGTTGTTGTTTTTACATCACTAACAGATCCAGTTTTGGCAAATTTTTCTATTAATCTCTTTACAATTGACTCTTTTGGAGCATTATTGTGACCCCAAATTGATCGCAATTTGCGAACTGTAGCCGCAAAACTGTCACCACTTTGGAAAAACAATTTCACACTGAGAATGCGTTGGTCGTTCGTGTAGCGCTCCATTTTTACTAACCTCGTATCTTCTACTAGCAAACAATAACAATTGTTCAAATGTCAAACAACGACACTTCGAATGGCGTCAAATTTAAATCTTGCGTTCTTGTTGGGACACCCTTTAGAAAGGTCGCGGTTATCTGGCCGGTATGTCTGTAGGGTGCGTAATTTCAAATATTATCAAGCACTATAATGTAGTGTAAAAGAAAAAAAAAATGAAGCTATTGCAGTCTATAGATTATGAATCATTGATGAAATAAGATAAAATTTCGATTAATTGGTTAACCCTCAGAAATTGGTTTATTAAGTTCATGATGTGCGATAAATTTAAGTGAATTCCGCCCAACCACTGGAAAGACATGAAGGTAAAAATACATGGTTTAAGGTAGCCTTTCAAATGGTAAGTACTAAGAGATGTGTGGTCTATCTATCGAATTTTCAAAAATCAAATTTGCAGCCAATTAATTGCAGACGAAAACTTTAATTTCTGAAGCTTGATTCTTTTCTATTGAATGTACGAAAAGAGGAGCCACAATATCGACTATTTTCATTTTGTTTAATATGTATCAGTTTTGTCAGAATTTAGTCTATCAGAATAACGGACGTGTATCATAGAATATATTGTTAAATGAGTCCTAGTTTTCTTCAATTATCGCAATATTATGCACTCGGAATTCTTGCCAAAAAGTCAGGTGATAAACAAAGAATATTATTTGGGCATTATGCAGTGTTTGAGGAAGGCTATCACTGTGAACGAATTTCTGACCCAAAACTCCATAGATATTATCGAACAACATTCATCTGATATGACTTCTACTTATTATTTTCTCTTTAGAAACCAAAAATTATTACTTTAATGCAGCCGTTTTCAGTCGATAGAAGACATGAAAAAGAATTTGCAGAGAGAACTGAAGTCTGAAGTCTTTACAAGAAACTGCGTTAGAAAAATGTTTTTGTGATTAGATTATTCGTTGGAATAATTATATCATTTCAGAAGAGGCCTGTTTTAAGATGATTAAATACATTTGAATGAATAGTAAATATTCTATGTTTTACTGACTAATTCTCGATTAATTTTTATTTTTTTTTTTTTTTTTGGCAGAATGATTTGTTTGGAATCGAGTCATTAAAATTCCTTTAAACCGGTTTTAGGCATTGATAACTTGGTACTCTTAACACATAAATAAAAAAAAAATCATTCCAGTCTTTATTATAAATTCGTTTCCTCTTCCACTGTGCTCTGCTTATCCTCAATTTTTATCAGCACGTCATACCACTTTTGTGCGAGTCCTTATTGTGCCCCCATTCAATGACTATAAATGTTTTAACATTTATTTGTGACACAATGGGTGGTCCTGGCTGATATTTATTTTCACACAATGACACACACACACACACACACACACGCATTCATAAATATAAATTCATGTGGTTTTCATTTAATTCCATTTATTTTGTTAGTTAAATGCTGAAAGCTGTGAATACAAGTGTTAAATTTTCTGTCCGACTATCCCTCTGCCATATCGTCTGGCTATCCTGTGGCTGAGTGGTTTTTGCAGTCGTTTATTTTGATTTTGTAAATCTTATTGTTAAGTGTGTGATTTATGTTTATATGAAAACAAAACCACAGCAAATTCAAAAAGTCAAAGTGTACAGCAATATTGTGAGCAGTGCTATGAAATCTTAAATGCAGGTTTACGCATCTAATCTTGTGAGCGCTCATCAAAAAGGGAAAGCTAAACCACAACAAATTCGTAGAAACAAGGCGAGAATCACACCACGGTGTGGGAAACCGAAAGTCTCATAAATAACTACAATTTATTTATTTCCTTTAGGAAATCCTTTCTCACCCTTTAAAGCGCATTTAACATTTATCTCATTTATTCTCCTGTCAATTATAGTTTTAATTAAAACTTCATAAGATTTTATCATATGACATGGTTCAGTATTTACGTGTGTGTGTGTATGTGTTTGTGTGTGTGTATGCTTGTGTGACAGCCTGTGAGAGCGTGTGAGTTTATGTAATGAAATCATTTTCACAAGTAATCAAGGTTAATTTAAAGTTTAATTTGAATATTTTCCCAAAACTATTTATTATGTTAACACACAGTACACATATCCGGATTCACTTACATTTATATGGTGGATGTATTAATTTGAAATATGTCAAGGATGCCACAGATGAGCATCAACAGCACAATCGACAGAGATAACAACAGCACTCTGATTTACAACAAAATTTGCATGTAATTAAAGAAATCTATAAATTTGTATGTCATGCAAAAATAAATACTATATTAAATTGGATATTATAGATTAAATTGCAGAGATATTGCACTAAATTTTACTAATTTAATAAAATATTTTATTTAGGACATTTAATTACAAACGGGAAGTCATGAAGTTGTAAGTTGGATTCTATTAGGAATATTGCATTTGCCACATATGAGCAGTGTGTTGTCAATTAAATATATGAAACATTTTATGGAAATTTAAAATCCGAAGCGTTTAACATTTCGCTTCTGGGACTAAAATTGGTATGTGTAAAATTTTGAAGAAAATCAGACACCTCTTACATGTGACTTATTCAACTTTGGGTTTTGGAGCCTTGAAAATATCTGCAAATCGATGTTTTTGGTGAGAATGTTCATAAAAAAAAGAAAAGAAAAATTTTACATTTCATGTATTGAATGAGTTCAGCGGGGTTTTTTTTCAAAAGTTTGCTATTTATTCAAGCTTTATTATGACATTCCCAAAGCATATTCTTGCACATATTAAAAGGAATTATTCACAATTTTCTAAATTCATTACATTTAAAATAATTTTTACAACATATTTTAGATTAAAGTCAGAATATGACTCTATTATTCGGTGTCCTCATTCCAATATTTATATTGCATACGTATATCGAAAAAGTGTATGAAGTGAGTTATTATTTCGAATATGAATCAGAAGCAAATTTCTAATGTACTTTGAATATTAAAATATAGGATTTCAACACTGCCGGTCTGGCAGTGGTGTCAGCTGTTAAATACCTGTCATTTGAAGTGTTATTTATTTATTCCCCATTTACGACTATGGATCGTTAGCGACCGAAGTATGCGTAAAATAGTTATAACTTACTACAAAAGTGGCGATTCAAACGAGGGCGCTGTCCGTGTATTACGGGATGATTTTGGTCGTCATAATCGGCCAGCTGTGCGAGGAATTAGTAAGATGATAAAGAAATTTGAAGAGACTGGAAGCATTACAAATGTGGTCTGGTTTGTGCATCATCGCAATGAATGCACTGCCGAAAATATCGCTTCCGTTAGTGAAAGTGTGGCGGATATTCCGAATTTCAATTTAGAGCGATATGGCCGTATGATAACCGACTATTTTTTTTTTGACCTGTAACTAAAAATTTAGAACTGAACGGTATGTGGTTCTACCAATACAGTGCCAAGAGCCACAAAACACAACAGATTTGGGCTTTATTACATGAGACGTTTTTAGAAAGCGCAATTTCACCTTTTGATAGCGTCAATTGGCCACAAAAGTCGTATGATTTAACCCCGTTAGACTTTTTTTGTCGGACTACGTCAAATATTATGTTTACGCATATTATTCCCAAACGTTGGAGCATTTGAAAACCCACACTGGTCTAGTTATTGCCGACATACCGCCCGAAATGTATGAAAGTGCGGTCGAAAACTACGTCAAAAGGATCCACTGCCGCAACCAATCCAGAGACGGTCTTTTAAATAGCACTAGCCGACCCGGAAAACGTTGCTTTACCTTCAAATTTTATTTTTATTGGAAATGTTTCATTAACAGGAGCAGAAATAATTGCTTTTTAATTTGTGGTTTGTATAGGAGGTACCACTCCCCATTGTCCATTCCCGCCCATATTTGCAGCAGCACTTAAGATATGTACACCAAACCGATGTACCAAATTTTGTTCAAATACCGTAAACAGGAGCAGAAATATTGGATATTTAATTTATGGTTTGTATGGGAGGTACCACGCCCCATTGTCCAATCCCGCCCATATTTGCAATAGCACTTAAGATATGTACACCAAACCTACGCACCAAATTTTGTTCAAATACCGTAAGCAGGAGCAGAAATAATTGATTTTTAATGTTTTGCTTGTATGGGAGGTACCACGCCCCTTTGTCCAATTGAACCGAATTGTAAATCTAAACCATCCCGGGCACCACCCAGACGCATATACAAAAATTTATGCAAAACGGTCCAGCATCGGAACAAACCACGATTCATTTTTGTATATATAGATTATAGATTATATTTCGTACATGAGGTCCAAGGTCCAAGCATTATAATGCAATAAAAGTTTTATCGAAATCATAGCTTTATGTGCGTTTTATTTAACGTTACTTTTGAAGGCGAAAAATTAGTGACGAATCATGGGTATATGGTTATGACATCGAAATCAAAGCCCAATCGTCCCAATGGAAGAGTCCAGGAGAGCCAAGACCAAAAAGCATGCCAAGTTCGATCAAATGTTAAGGCTTTTCTCACCGTTTTCTTCGATTACCATGGCGTAGTGCATCAGGAACTCTTACCACAAGGTCCTACGGTAAATAAAAAGTATTACCTTGAAGTTATGCGCCGTTTGCGTGAAGCAATACAGAAAAGGCGCTCGGAATTGTGGAAAAAAATGCATGGCTTTTGCATGATGATAACGTACAAGTACCTGCTCATTTATTTTTGCTTGTGAGAGATTATTTGGCCAAAAACAACATCGTTATCATGCCTCAGCCACCGTATTCACCAGATTTGGACCCCTGTGACTTTTTCCTGTTCATAAAATTGAAGAGACCCATGAAAGAACGGCGTTTTGCGACGATTGAGGAGATAAAAGCTGAAGCTGAGAAAGCTCAAGGACATACCAAAAAGTGAATATCAGAACTGCTTCGGGGATTAGAAAAAAAGCTCGCACAAGTATGTTATATCTAAGGGGGAGTACTTTGAAGGAGATAAAATAAAAATCGATGAATAAATAAATATTTTTTGAAAAAAAACTAAAATCCACCTTTTGTTTTGAACACACCTCGTATTAAGAGAAATTCTGCATCAAACACAAACATCTGCGACCTTATGAATAAACAATGTATGTATAAATGTATAATAATTTACTTGAAATTTGAGCCACCTGTTGCTGTTCATGGCAGTAAGTTTTGTGCTATAATGAGCTACTGTAGGTACTAAACATTTCTTCGAATTATTAACAAGTAATAATTTAATAAACTTAATCTATACACTTTCTGGCTGTATTGGAATTCAATACCTAATTGTTCGCATTATTGAAATATCCAGGAATTGAAAAATAATACGTATTATAGCAAATTGTTCATACAGAAGAAATTCTAAGAATTTATAATATTCAGTTGTGCACTCATTTCATCATGTTAGGCAAAGAATTTATTATATTAATATTCTCTCTACCACGAAGTATTTGTTTAGTTTGTGTCTTGCATCATATATGTGCATTCATAAAATATCGAATCTATAACCAAGAGTTTGCTTGTTAAGCAAATATAATACAATTAATTTGCATACTATCAATACCTGTTTATCGTTAGCAGAGCTAGAGAAATAATTCCGAGAATGAGAATTTTTTTGGTTCACTTAAAATATTTAACATATATTATATCCTTTTACTCATATTCGTATACTTCAATGAACTTGCATTTCAAAAAGTAACAATTTAATGCTACAATAGAAATGTTTTTTGTTTCCTTCTGCACAATATGGGCATTCATCCAATAATGCCATCGGACATACATAAGTCTAGCGACAGCCAAAGTGATAAGGCGCCTGTTTGAGTAATCTAATAGGCCTGATTCCATCGCTGCGTTTTAGGTAATAACTTTTAGGAAATTTCAATACAGTAAATGTCTAACAGTTGGATGACAGCCAGAGAATTTGGATCAGAGACAAGTGACTTTAAGTAAAATCATTATGAAACACAAAGAAAACAAAAACGACACAATGAAATTTTAGATTATGATTTAAAAATATGAACTAGGCACGCTTGGACACTTTACAGAGATGGAGGATCTACACCATTGTCGGTTATCCTCGGCTAATATGATATTAACATCATAGCCAACAAGGAGATGCGATGTAGCCAACAATGTTAGTCATGACATAAAAACTGTGATAACTGTTAAAGCTGTCGTGTGAGAAAGTTCAAATCTGAATATAATTTTATAAATTTTACGAGACTTAGATATTCTGTCTTGCAGTTCAACACTTGTGACTGCAAACCTTCCGATCAGTTGATATTAAACACAAACGAGATCCCATTTGCTATACAAACCATACGCCAAATTTGCTCACAGGATTCCGTTTTCACACTAAATTCCGTCGTCATTATGTTTGGCAGCAATAACCTTAATGTAATTGTAAATGTAAATCATACTAATTTGTTCAAAATCTTCGATAGAAGATAAGAATAATGAAATCCAATATGGATTTTACGAGTATCTAGCCAAATTATGCTGGTGTCTATGACTTTTAAATTGTTTTAAGATATCATAAAGTATAGCTCAAAAGTTACAATAATGAATTCAGACACGTTAGTCACAATTAACATGGCAAAGGACGATCAAATAACATCTTTATATTTTCAATTTAAAATAAAAACAGAACTATGAAATACACTAAAATAAATATTGTTATGTGTACTTTCCAACGGTTGAGAATTTTGAAATATCGTCAAATTAATAAACGCTCCTTCAAGGATTACTATACAAATGACCATTCGAAATACAGGGTGGCGCAATAGAACGTGCATATTTAAAAAATGGGTTAAAAAATAAATACAAAAGGTATGGTTAAAATAAATCTAAGGCATTGTAGAGTAATAAATGGAGTTTATTTTTTAAAAATAACATCATCTAAATGGTAACCCTCTCTACGATGGCATTCCTCTAACCGCAAACGAAAATTATTGAAAACTTTCTTCAGTAATACTGGTGTAATGGCTGCCATTTCACCACGGATATTCTCCTTGCGCTGAACGATGTTTCTTGTATTATTACTGTAGACTTTGTGTTTGAGGCATCCCCACAAAGAAAAAGTCACGAGGCGTCAAGTCTGGACTACGTGGGGGCCATGGGATATCACCTCTTTTCGAAATCAGTCCGCCAGGGAACATCTGCTTCACCACCGCCATGGAGTCATTTGATGTGTGACAGGTAGTTCCATCTTGTTGGAACCAAGTTCTGGAATTCACTATTCTTGAACTTTCAATTTCTGGAGCCAAAAATCCGTACAACATCTCTGCATAGCGTTCCGTATTAACCGTGACGTTTTGACCTTGCGCATTTTCGAAGAAAAAAGGACCAATTATTCCTCTGCCAGAGAATACTAGTTCGTATGTGCAAATTCGTCGTATGTGCAAATGCGAATAATTTTGTGGGTAAAAACTCAACTTAATGATATTGTGCGCTCGAAATTTTTGACAGAGAGTTAGGCTATATTTGCGGGAGGAAAACTTATGAGTTTTACACTACGTTAATGCATGACGTCACAGGTCAATGATTGTGAATAATTTTGTGGGCAAAAACTTAACAAATATCATCGAAAAACCACTGTATTCATCCTTTTTTAACTTTTTTCTGTTTTAATTCGTGGCATCAATTTTTAGTCCATAGAAGGTATAAAAGAGAAAAGCTGAGATCTCTTCAGGAAAGTGTGTTTGCACATATTTTTATGATTGTATTTCTTGTTAGCTTAACTTTGCTATTTCAGAAGAGACCTAGTTTGAAGGCAATCCAAAAATGTGAGTGTATAATGAATATTTTGTCTTCAAATAACCAATTCCCCTGCACTTTTAGAAAAAATTCTATAACCATAGTATTAGCATCGTGAACTTAATCGCTCTTCGATAGTAGTTTTCTTCTAAAGACACATGTTTATAATGGAATTTTACACGTTCACTCTACGCCCCCTACTGCATTTTGTTCAAATGCCAATTAAAATGTATTAAACGCCATACTTACTTTATAGTTGTATTTTCTTGTACTTAATGTCTAAAGTTATTTCTTGTGTAAAACATAATCCCAACTTTATGACTACTTTTTGAAAACTATGTAATTTTGCGTTTGCTCTAACTCTTTCCTTCACTTTAAATTCGTTTAGACATTTCATTTTTACACTTAACCTCTTACGTTGCACAGCAATTTGTATAAATTCTCATAAAAACGCTCAACTTTGCCTGCTGCCAGCGAAGTTTTAACAGGCGTATTAATGTCGCAGTTGCTCTTCCTTGTCTGAACCACAGCCAGAAGGTCTTGTTTAGCAGAGCATTTAGCAATTTAGCATTTTTGCAATGCAGCTGTTGCATTATTTATTAGCTCGAGGAGACATAAAACAACACGAGAGCACAACAACAAAAGGGATTTTGTAAATAAAGTTTCGTT
>JAHXMU010000727.1:0-53881 GCA_019455685.1 Philornis downsi | reverse complement strand
GTGTGTGTGTGTGCATCTACAACGAGCTGGTTAATGCAACTTTACCTGCTGGATTATATGACTACCGTATTCTCTTTACATTTTCTGCTGTGTGAAAAGTGGATTATAGAATAGAAATAGAAAAGTATTCTCGTAATCACATTTTTCCTTTTGATTTGTTTTTGCTTAACGATTTGTATAATTTCAAATACCTTTGCACTATAGCAACTGGTTTCGTTTTCCATTTTATTGCACGTACACCGTCGTTTGTAGCACGATTATTATTAGATTAAGCTGGAGGGTTTGCACAACTCTTTGTTCGTGCATGCGAAGGTTGTTTGAATGGCGGGGTTCAGTAAATACTTGTAAATGCATAAATGGAAATAGAAGTTGCCCAGGCAAAGGATATGGCGAACATTGTTGTTGGTGATAGAAATCAATCGCATTACCAAAGGTGGGTTGCGGGATACGCAATATTGTTGAGGTACTACATGAAAATTGCATTAAATGGGGGATTTTTTTTGTAGGTTTCAGTAGGCTCATATTAACATTTAGAATGAAATTTGCAAAAAGACCACAAAAGAGTAGTGCTTAAATTTTAAGCGACAGCGCATAATGGAGGTCTAAAAAACCGGTACAAAGGGCGACGTTGTATTTCGAGTAGTTGAGCAATCAACAAGTGTAGTAAAAGCTCCAAAAACTATCATTACACAGTAAGTCCTTTTCAGTGACGTTAGAAATATGTTTGAGTCATTAACACGTTGCCACAAATGACGGCTACAGCCGTGCGATCTTTGGCGATATGTAGGCAAACGACGGCTGTAGCCGTCGTGCACATTTTAATCAATAAAAAAAGAACAGCGGTAGTACAAAGTGTACTAACGCACACCACTTGTTAATTACTGAGTAAGACATAAGAAAAGGGTAATCATACCAAACAGCATATTTCTTAATCTTTGATGCGTTTGGGCATCTAGAGACTAATGACGGCTATAACAGTCATTCATTTTTTTTCTTTTGTTTCCATTCATTTTCTTTATTGAATTTTCCTTTTGAAATTTACAATAAGTATTCAAATCTTAATCCTATCCTAAACTAAAGTATCCTGCCGTTGCCGGATCTTATTTTTGGTGAGACGAACTTTGAATCACCGGACCAAGTCTTGCGTGTCCTTTCTTCTTAGCCGCATATGATCGGGAAAATGTTGAAGGTTTTGAGCGAGTGGGTTTGAGTTGGAGGACTTCGATATATCTGTGGTCACAACCCGTAACAGCCTAACTCGAGTTAGGACACAATTGAGTTATTAGCACCATCGTATTCAGCGTATCTAAATTTATTTGCTCTAAATTTGTCATGTTTGTATCTCTTCTAGGAAGGCAATTAATCCTAAAAAACCTAATAGCTTAAGTTATTTTTCTAAATGACTGTTTTGGCATAAATGCCTAAGTCAATTTAAGATTACAACAAATATAAACACTATTTTTTCATCATAGCCTAAATCAATTTAAGTCGTTAATCCAAAGAAAATCTGAAATATTTTGACATAGAATAATAATTTATGTCAATTTAGGCGCACTTAATGTTCTTATTTAATCTGGAATAATAGCGTAACTCATCTTGAAATTTTTGACTTTCTTTCGTTCAACAATTCATAAGAGCCTAAGTGTCATTTTCAATAATATCTTTTGACTGCGACAATAAACAACTAGTTTTTGTTAACAACTAAGTAAAGAAATTCGTTTCCTTGGAATCTGTAGCAAAGTTTTCCAAAAAAATACCTTCTCCTGATTTTTAGTGCAGATTCAAAACTTTAAACTCCTGTACTGAAAATATTGAAAAACAGACTTAGGCTGTTATGGGTTGTGGCCACAGATATATGACCTGCTTAATTTTCTTATTTCCTCGGAAATGTAAGGAATGGTTAAATCCCTGTTTATATTATCATTCCTAATATACCATGGGGCTCCACAAATTTGGCGCAGTATTCTTGATTGTCTTCTCTGTAGCTTAGTTATGTTAGAAGCCGATGCCGTTCCCCCCAAAACTGGATGCCGTATATCCATATTGGCTTCAATATGGTTTTGTAGATGGTGATTTTATTTTCCAAACTGAGAGTAGACTGGGCGCCATTAAGCCAGTGGAGTTGAGCTATTTTCAATTTCAATTGTATGATTTTTGAGTCAATGTGATTTTTCCAGGTGAGACGTCGGTCAAGGTGAATACCCAAATACTTGACATAGTTATGAATGGGTATGGTACTACCGTGAGTAGTGAGGGCTGGGCAATTGTTCTGTCTAAGAGAGAATGTAATCTGTACACTCTTAGTGGCATTTACTTTTATCTTCCACTTTTCGAGCCAAGATTCTAATGTGTGTATATGAGACTGCAGTTGTCTAGAAGCCATTAATGGGCAAGTGCTAGTGCTCATGAATGCAGTGGCATCAGCGAAAGTTGAGGTTTGAATTAGGGAATGAACAGGCATGCCAGAGGTGCAAATGGTATATAGTATAGGGCCTAGTATACTGCCCTGCGGAACTCCTGCTGAAACTTTTCCTTGAGTTGAAACAGAGTCTTTCGATTTTACTACAAAAGGTCGATCCTTTAGATTGCTCTCCAGTAGCTTGTGGGTATTTGTCGGTAGAAAAGAGACTATTTTGTGAATAAAGCTTTCATGCCACACTTTATCAAAACAAATATGATATGCAGTCAAAATTCTTGCGATGCTTGGATACTCACGGTCTGCCTAGAGATAACATTTTTTCATAAGACCAGAAATTACAGACAAAAGTCTTTTTTTGAGACTTGGAGTAGTTGAGCAGTCCACAAGTTTAGTAAAAGCTCCAAAAACTGACATTCAAAATTACCTAGGAGGATTACATAGGAGGATCTTTTCAGTGCCACCAGAAATATGTTTGGCCCGTTAAGTTTATAATTGTCACCCACATTACACCCATCGGATGCCATATTATTTTCACATACAAAACAAATATATTATGCCGTCAAAATTCTTTTGAATTTCTTTGCACAAATTTGCGATGCTTACGATACTCACGGCCTGCCTAGAGACAAAATGTTTTCATTAGACCAGAGAGATTACGGAGAAAAGTGAACTCAAATCATATTTGTCTATGCATTGCGTTTATGGAAGATTAGTGTATAATCAAATTAGCATTATATTATCCAAAAGCTTTGCAATTGTCCAAAGAATGAATGATGATGAAGGTACATGTAAGCCGTTCCAATTGATCGGAGTTAGGAAAATTTTCTGGAATTTTTTTGACTTACTTTTGCAACTGTATCTTTGGTAGCCATTTTTATCATTTCACCGTAAAGAATACTCGAACACCACAAGATGACAATGCTGAAAACTCAAGAGCAATTAAACTAAAACCTGGGGAATAACTTTCCTACCAAAGAGAAACAAAATAATAATAACAAAAACTGTTGTGTTTATACAAAACTATAAACTAAAGGGTGTCCCAACAAGAACGCAAGATTTAAATGACTGATGCAGCAATTGAATTGTTTCTCTGGCTGTATGACATGTAGCGCCGTCTTGTTGAAACCACATGCCCTCCGCATTCATTTCTTCAATTCTATGCACGAAAAAACTGGTTATCATTTCACGATACCGAACACCATTGACTGTTTGCGCTTGACATGCCTCATTTTCGTAAAAGAAAGGTCCAACGATTCCTCCAGCCCAAAATCCACACCACACAGTGACACTTTGAGGATGCATTTGCTTCTCTTGAATCACTCGAGGATTTTTCTCACCCCAAATGCGACAATTCTGCCTATTGACGAAGCCATCAAGATGGAAATGGGCCTCGTCACTGAAGATGATGATTTTATCGGCAAAATCAGCATTTTCATGTTGTCTCTTTAATACCCAATGAACGAACTCCCTTCGCTGTCCATCATGGTCAGCTGGCTTCAGTTCCTGAGTCAATTGAACTTTGTATGCATGAAGATGCAAATGTTTCGTCAAAATTTGCTGCATAGAGGATTTGGAGACACCAATTTGCTGAGCTCGGTATCGAATTCAGATGGATGGAGTTTGAGCGACATCATCACGCACAGCTGCCACATTTTCGGTCGATCGACCTGGTTAAAGCCGCGTTGTTGTCTTTACATCACTAACAGACTCAGTTTGGGCAAATTTATCCATTAATCTCTTTACAGTTGACTCTTTTGGAGCATTATTGTGATCCCAAATTGATCGCAATTTGCCAATTGTAGCCTCAAAACTTTCACCATTTTAGTAAAACAATTTCGCAATGAAAATGCGTTGTTCATTCGTGTAGCGCTCCATTTTTACTAACCTCGTACCTTCTACTAGCAAACAATAACAGTTGTTCAAATGTCAAATAATTACACTTCGAATGGCTTCAAATTTAAATCTTGCGTTCTTGTTTAGACACCCTTTATAAAGACCAATAGTTGTCCAAAGTGGCCAAGTAAAATTGCGAAAATAACGTTATTAATTATTAAGCGCAACCCAATGATTGCAATGATAAAAAAAAATATTTCATTCCTCGTCCTTGTTCTGTTAACTTGTGGCCACTGAAGTGAGGACATATTACAACTACATCATTGTTGCTAGGATTATATCTATGCCTATCAGTGTATCTAAAATGCCTTAAGGAAATTACCCTCAATGTTAGTTGCGGATTTTCGAATACACTCATCTTTTCGAACTCATTGAGTAGCCAGCAAATGAAAGAGGAATACCAAACGAAGTATTGTGGCATAGAAAATGTAATTTATTTTTTATGGTTTTAACGAATATTCTTTCTATTGCTTTGCGGTTTTAGCTTTATTTCTCTCAGCTTTCCAGTCTGTTTAACATCAAATTGCTGTAGCAATTTTCCATATTGTGCTCGGCTGCGAAACTCAGTTGTACTGACACAACTATATCTAGAGCTTAGACGTTGAATGGCCTTATTGTCTAAAGGCTAAAAGGCGATAAACATCAAGTTGGACATGAGAAGGTCAACAAGTCAGTTTTCGTTTAAGGTGATTGATTGTAAATGAGCTTAAAGTTTCTAGACCAGTGAGAGAGAGAGAAAGAGAACGAAAAAACGGCGGTTAATTTAGAGTAAAAATAAATGACTGAATTTAAGTGACGAAAATGTAACAAACAGATACATTTTTGTGGTTAATGCGATAATGCCACAAATTTTCTGGGCAAATGTTTTCTAACTTAAGCGGAATTGGTGGGAAATTAAATAAATGGATTTAGAAGGAAGTTTTAAAATCCTTGGCACGTAAACGGGCCTTTCTAAATCAGAAATCGAAAGCATTTGAGAGACCAATTTATGTGACTTTCTGTGAATGAATACGGAATATGGCGGTCAGCGTTCGATTTTGAAATTCTTTTATTTAAATACTTTAGAGTATAGTAAAAATATTTCAAATTTCAAGGAGAAAAATGATATTTCTTGTTGTATAATAGCATTGACAATAGCATCAAATCTGTCTGTAGAGGCTTCACATGTCGCATGAATGTGACCTGATGGCTTTTTGACCCATTCTCGATGAAGAGTAACCTTTAAGACATTGCTTTGTAGTTGATACTTTTGCCTTCAAAAACAACTACAGGGAAAAATCCATGGGGTGTAAGTCCGGGGAATATGATCGCCATTTTTGTGGAGAAATAAAGTTATGAACTTTTTCTTTTAAGAAACCTTGCATTTCTTAGAATTAGGGGGATGGTACTGAGTTTTATTGAAACTTCCAATGATGCCTACCAAATTGTATACCTGGTCACGTTAACAAGGCATCGGTTAAAACCTTTCCACGGCTGATTTATTGACTTACCTTTAGGCCCTAATCAATGTAAACGAGAGATGAGCGTCCTGTCTCGGTTACCGTGCCCCAAGCCATCCTTGATGAAGGCTTTTGCAATTCGCTGATCTAAATTGTCACTTGATATACATACTAGCCACATACGACAGATAGTCTTGTTGATTCACATGTTGCGCAGCAGTAATCAGAATGGACCAAAATTTTCGAACTCGCCACCGACAAGAAAATATTTTAACAACTTTGCTCTTGCTGGGATGAATTAAATCTTACACCTGTTGTAATTTTATAAGTTTTAAATCGTAGTTTATCTTTTACTATGCACCCCAAGCTACGAGCAAACACATTGACAATTTTTGGGTAACTGCGCTTTGTTGTGGATGGGATACTTTTCGTATCGAAGACGGCAATGTTACTGTTTTTGCATGACCAACTCCAGGGTTTTTTTTTGATGCTATCAGCATCATTGTAATGTGTAATAGTCTGATAAAAGGGCAATCCCGAAACTAGTCAACATACAGATGGTGCCAGTAGTATAAACAAAATTATTTTGCCATCAGGTGGCAACCTTATAAAACACATGTTTTAAGTTTCAAGGCGCTACGTTGTTTAATATTTTTATATGAGCCGCCAAAAGTAAACGATCTCAATGAATTTGTAACCATAGAATAAATTGGTCACCGATATGTTATTCAATATTTCCATTTGAAAGGCCATAGTCAGACCAGTTTCAAAGCCCAGCTAGATTCTACTTTTGGGGAGTCTGCTCCTTCCTTCACGACTGTAACATATTGGGTAGCAGAGATTAAACGAGGTCGTACGAGCTACCAAGATAAACACCTTAGTGGCTGGCCAATTGAGAAGTCCACGCCAGACACTGTTAAGAAAATCTATAAAATGGTATTGGATGATTGTCGACTGAAGGTGCGTGATGCACAGGCATTTCAAAAAGTAATATAAGTCGTGTGTTGACCGAAGAATTGAAGATGAGAAAGTTATGCGTAATATGGGTGCCGCGCTTTCTTTCTATAGAGTACAAACAACTTAGGGAAGATGTTTCAGTAGAACTTTTGGCGATGTTTCACCGCAACAAAATCTAATTTTTGCGTCGATTTATAACCATAGATGAGACTTGGGTCCAACTGTTCACACATGAGGCAAAGGAACTAAGTTCTCGCTGTTTTTTTTTATAAAAATGCAACTTTATTATGAAAAAATGTGTACAAATGATTCATTGAAAGTATTGCTCACCGCTAACAACTACTTTTTACCATCTTTCCTGCAAAGCTCGAATTCCGTCACGGTAAAACTGTTCATTTTTTGAGGCTATCGACGAATCTAGTCATTCCTACATGCCGTCGTATGAGTGGAGCTGTTGAGCAGCCAGACCGTGTGCCATCGAACAGAACAAGTGATAGTCGGACGGCGCAACATCTGGAGAATATGGCGGATGGGGTAAGACTTCCCATTTCAGAGTTTCCAGGTAGGTTTTAACGGGCTTGGCCACGTGAGGCCGAGCGTTGCCATGCTGAAGAATCACTTTTTCGTGCCTCTCCGCGTATTGTGAGCATTTCGTGCGCAGAACTCGACCCAGTCGCACTAATTGAAGTCGATACTAATCTTCAGTAATGGTTTCGTTTGGTTTAAACAGCTTGTAATAAATAACACCGACCTGGTTCCACCAAATACAGAACATAACCTTCGAAACGTGAATATTCGGCCGAGGCGACAACGTAGAAGAATGACCGGGCAGCCCCCATGACTTTAATTTTTTTGGATTGATGTAATAAATTCATTTTTCATCACCCGTTACAATATAATAAAGAAAACCTTTTATTTTTTGTCACTGAAGCAGTTGTTCACCGGCGGAAAAACGGCGCTCAACTTCCCTTGGCTTTAACTCTTAAGGAATCAGAGGTCCTTGCTTTTGAATCATTTTCAACGCATGTAAATGGCTTGGAAATAGCTTGGTGGATAACTCCTAATACTGAAGCAAGTTCTACCTGCGTTTGACAAGGTTCGCCATAGAGCAATACCGTCAATTTAGTGTCTTCGAACGTCTTCGGTCTTCACGCGAACAACATCAAAATCATCGTCTTTAGAGCAAAGGGAACCAATCTGGACACATTGTTTCACTTAAAGCAGCATCTTCGTAAACATCTTGGAGCTCTCGATGAGCTTCAGCCGCCGTTTTCTTCGATTGAAAGAAGGAATTCAATACTTTCCGCATAGGACGATTATCATATTATACGTATTCACACAACCATAAGAATATGACGTCAAAAAAAAAAAAAAAACAATACTGTATCGAGGCGGTATGTTTACCATCTGCTTAAACTTGGCTCTTGACGTTTAGGTTATGGTAGATCCACTAGAACTTACAGCAGGTGCCATCTATCGGCAAACAGAAATATCATTTGCTTTGTATTACAAAATACTATGCTTCCGCAGGTTTCTACCTCCTATTTCCAATTGTTTAGATCTGTTTCAAATATTTAAGTGAATTTAGTAAAAAAGTTTGATTACAATTATGCATGAAATGATTTACAAGCTCAATATTTCAACTGAAAGGGAAAACCTTTCTAGAAAAAATTTCAAATTTCTGGTCGAACAACTACTATTTTGTCTATATTTTCTACAGTTTTTTTTTTTCAAAGAAAAGCAACTTATATTTGTTTTTTTTTTAAGATTACATATAAAACGCTGAATTTAGCCCCCTTAATGCAAATGCCTTTAACGCGAAATATTGCTATGTTGTGATTTGGGGCGCCAAACTTCAAGAAAATATAGTATATATATATAGTACAGCTAAAATTGATGACATATTTATCTGTTGTATTCAATATTGTCGACTGATCGTTGCGCGATTTTTAGTATACGCCATTATCGTTCTTATGATCGCGAGTTCAATCTCGCAAAGAGTCATCTTTCGTTGCTTGAGTGGCAGTCACCTCGAAATGTCTGACGAATGCTTCAAGTAGCCGGGTATTCAACAAGTCTGGTAAAAGCTTCAAACAGGAACTGTGGGTCCGGTTCAGTGAGTCTACAAATAGAATGAGTGTAAGCCCACTGAATATGAGAAGCTCTCCCATATCCCACTCATGGGATGCAAACAAATTTGTTTTATTCTTTTCTATTCCATTCTTTATATTTCCTGCATAGCTGTAATATGAGGATTATATTTATCGAAGTGATAAGCCAATCGGAAGGAAGCACCTTTCCTGCCAAGACTACAGACCGTGTATGAAGCTACGGTCACATCGTTTTAAGTCACACTAAATTTGATTAAAAATTGTTTCTTTCAGATCCCAATTCTTTAGCCTCGGCACATGGTAAAAATATTAAAGTCGTTGGTGAGAGAATGAACTATAATTTATATTAACCCACAGTCAGGTTCGTTATAATATTTCATTCATCATTTTTATTACAGTGCATGAACAAATTGTATAGAAATATTTTGTATTTCGTCCTTGATGTTTTACTAAAACTTCCTTCCTATGCAAAATACTTCCTTTATTTCGATATCATGCAAGGTGCACCATTTAATACGTTGTTGCTCGTCATTCCTTGATCCCTTTTGCTTAGGAGCAGTAAAACAGTCGTCAGCAGTGACAAAGATGCGCTCACAGGAAGATTTTGTAATTATCGGTGACATTTAGCTCATGATGGCTGTGTCATTAAAAACCGGCGACAACAAAAAGGAAGAAAAACTTAACAAAATTTGCTTCTATCCTCTGCCATTAAAAATCTGCAATATTTTTAATTATTATGACAAATGATTATAATGATACCGAATATTTTTCATGAACACATATACGAATGTGTTTAAAAACATTAACGTGAAGCTGACTTGATTTCAATAAAATATTTAAGGACTATCCTGTAATATTGAACGTAAAAAAATGAACATCACACTAAGGCGGTAGAAAAAAAACAGTCATGGCTGTCATCTTCATATTGATGCTTTTATGTACTCTTCTAAAATTTTCTATTTCCTTTGGCTTTCCCCAGATAGTCATTGAAAAAAAAAATCCAAAATCGGAAGCATGACACATAGCAGTTGTTACGGGACCGCCGCAGTCCGCAAATGGGCACAGTGATTTGGGAATTCAGTTTCTGTGAGATAAAATTGAACGGCATCCCACGGTAAGAATATAAAAATTCTTCTGTATCACTAACGTATAGAAACTAAAAGTTAAATGTCAAACTTGTACATATATTTGCATAACATAACTGGCCTTAAGGGAAAATTTGAAAAAAGAACTTTTTAATAGATTTCATTATGTATACATTATGTGTCAACTGGAGATTTTGCTATCAACGCCTACATAATTCTATTGAACAACATTTTTAGAAAATGACTTTCCTTACATGAAATGGTCTTCCTAATGTAAGCAATATGTCACTTTGTAAGTGCTCTATGGTGCTCATGAAACTACCATAATTGTGTGAACAAGACAAAGGATGTTAGAGCGTGTTGGGTTTCACAAACATTGCTTCCACTAATTATATATTCATGAGGATAATTAACAAAATATGTTATTTCTTGAAAAGCAAAAAGTGTTCATGAGGCTTCAGATATCTTTGTGGAGACATGGACGAAAGGTGTTTCTAAAGAAAATATTCTATACAAAAAGTATGCAAAAACACATTTTCCTATACGAAAAGTGTGTATGAAGAAAATGTTCCATACAAAAAGCATGCATAAAAATACTTTTCTGTATCAAAAATTTCTACAAAAACCCTTTCCCATACGAAAAGTGCCTACAAAGACACTTTTCTATATGAAAGTGCCTATCAAGACATTTTCCTACGCAATAAATGCCTACCAAGAAAATTTTGTATACGAAAAGTGCCTATCTGGACACTTTCCTATATGAAAAGTGTCTATCAAGATACTTTTCTACACCAAAAGTGTCTATCTAGACACTTTCCTATATGTAAAGTTCCTACCAATACACTTTCCTATGTGAAAAGTGGCTATCAGTACACCTTCCTACGCGAAGAATGTCTATCAATACACTTTCCTCTACAAAAAGTACCTGTCTAGACGCCTTCCTATATGAAAAGTGCCTATCAAGGCACTTTCTTATATGAAAAGTTTCTGTCAAGACGCTTCCCTGTAAGAAACGTGTCTATCTTGTATGAAAAGTGCCTATCAATACACTTTCCTCTAAGAAAAGTGTCTATCAAGACGCGTTACTATACGAAAAGTGCCCTCTTGGACACTTTCTTATGTGAAAAGTGTCCATCAGAACACTATCCTATACGAAAAGTGTTTATTAATATACTTTCCTATACGAAAAGTGCCTATAAAGACACTTTCCTATATGGAAGTTTCTATCCAAACGCTTTCCTATACGAAAAGTGTCTATCAAGACGCGTTACTATACGGAAAGTGTCCTCTTGGACACTTTCTTATATGAAAAGGGTCCATCAGAACATATACGAAAAGTGTTTATTAATATACTTTCCTATACGAAAAGTGCCTATCAAGACACTTTCCTATACGAAAAATGCCTACCAAGGCACTTTCCTATATGAGAAAACTATCAAGACACTTTCCGATATGAAAGGTGTCTACTAAGACACCTTCTGATACTAAAAGTGCTTATTAACACACTTTCCTATACGAAAAGTGCCTATAAAGACGCGTTACTATACGAAAAGTGCTTTCTAAACACTTTCTTATATGAAAAATGCTCATCAGAACACTATGCTATACGAAAAGTGTCTATTAATATACTTTCCTATACGAAAAGTGTCTATCAATGCACTTTTCTCTACGAAAAGTGCCTATCAATACACTTTCCTATATAAAAAGTGCCTATTAATACACTTTCCTCTAAGAAAAGTGTCTATCAAGACATCTTTCGATACGAAAAGGGCCTATCAAGACGCTTTTCTATACGAAAAGTGCCTAGCAATATACCCACCTATACGAAAAGTGCCTTTCTAAACACTTTCTTATATGAAAAATGCTCATAAGAACACTATGCTATACGAAAAGTGTCTATTAATATACTTTCCTATACGAAAAGTGTCTATCAATGCACTTTTCTCTACGAAAAGTGCCTATCAACACACTTTCCTATATAAAAAGTGCCTATCAATACACTTTCCTCTAAGAAAAGTGTCTATCAAGACATCTTTCGATACGAAAAGGGCCTATCAAGACGTTTTTCTATACGAAAAGTGCCTACCAATATACCCACCTATACGAAAAGTGCCTATCAAAACACTTTCATATACTAAAAGTGCCTATCACGACACTTTCCTCTACGAAAATGCCTACTAAGACTTTTTCTATTTGAAAAATACATATTAAAACCATTTTCTATATGATAAGTGCGTATAAAGACACTTTCCCATACCAAAAGTAAATATCAAGACACTTTTCTATATGAAAAGTGTCTATTAATACACTTTCCTATACGAAATGTGCCTATCAAGACATTTTCCTCTGAGAAAAGTGTCTTTCAAGACGCTTTCCTATACGAAAAGTGTATATCAAGAATCTTCTTTATACGAAAAAAACCCTATCAAGACACTTTCCTATACGAAAAGTGCCTTTCTAGACACTTTCTTATGTGAAAAGTGCTCATCAGGACACTATCATATACGAAAAGTATCTCTCAATACACTTTCCTACACGAAAAGTGCCTATCAAGACACTTCCCTACATGAAAAGTGCCTATCAAGACACTTTCCTATACAAAAAGTGCCTATCTAGACACTTTCCTTTACGAAAAGTGCCTATCAATACACTTTCCTATACGAAAAGTTTCTCTCAATACACTTTCCCATACGAAAAGCACATATCAAGACGCTTTCTTATACGAAAAATGCTTATTAATACATTTTCCTATACGAAAAGTGCATACCAAGACATTTTCCTTTACAAAAATTGCCCAAGTAGATATTTTTCTGTGCTAAAAGTATCTATGAAGATTATTTTCTAACAAAAAGGGTCTACGATGATACTATACAAAAAGGGTCTATGACGACAATTTATATAAGAAAGGTGTCTGTGAGGACACTTCTCTACTAAGAAAGTGTCCATAAGGACACTTTTCCGTATAGAAAGTGTCTGTAAGAAAATTTTTCCATGTAAATACTGACTATAGAATCTGTTTTCTTAACTTTCGGTACGTGAAAATAATTTTCTGTACAAAATGTGTCTTTGAAGATACTCTTTTGCATAAAGGCGTCAATGTAAACTTTTCCTTAGTGCCTACGAAAGGTCTTGCATTAACAAAAAATTTCTATGAATACATTTTTTCCGCGAAACCCCCATTTTTCCGCAGGTATTCAGACAGGTATTTTCGACGGAAGCCATGCGTTATTTAAATCTCACAACATATCACAAGACTACTGTGCGTTATCGGATTTGGAACTGCGTCAATATTTTTTGACACAAATTTGATTTTTTATTAATTTAAATCCTGGATTCATAACTCTGGATTTTGCAACAACCCAACACCAAGGTTCGGTTAGATTTTATTTTCACCGAAAGATGTCGTTTGAGTTTGCACGTCAATCAAAAAACCCGCTTTCAAATCACTGTTTTCATCACTGATTCCTTTGTACATCACTTAGTCATTGAGTCATAGAAATATCTAAGATGAAATCTCCCTCTCACGGACTAAAGCGTAACAAACAACGCGCACCATAGCGACGAAACAATGACGTTATAAAAATCTATATTGCCATGCATTAAGGGATTGAGTAATCCTAGTAACGGATGGCGTCTGTAAAACTATAAATGTGAAGTGGTTTGGGTACGACACGATGTCGGTGTAGCCAACATCATTGTATTGCTCCTGTTCTTCCTCGCTAGAACAATGCATGCATTCATTGTACATATTTGCTGTCATTATCAATGGCAAATGTTGTTAGGATTACATTTTCATCGGAAAATGCTTGAAAATCGAACGGAATGAAAATGACAATGATTGTAATTAATCCCATAGAAAGTGGAAAACTTGTTGATTTTTTTTCTTTTTTCTTGTTTTGCAATCCGTTTTCTGATGTTATTATGTTCTATTGTTCCCAAAGAATTGAATGTGTCTGATACATTAACGCTAAAGTGTAAAGGGATGAACTGTTGTTATGTGGGGGAGAAATACAATATTTATTTACCACCTATTCGTAATAGTACTGTAAGATCTAGCTAGGTAAAATTGTCAATTTTATTAAAGTGCTTGAGTTCTTTAACACAATATTCTGGATCAATGAAAGTCAACATAATATTGATGCAAAGATGAGACTGAAAGCTGACTTATAATGTAGCCAGTCCATAGACATTATTCTTATGTGTGGTTTGTAACTTTCATGTGCCCAAACATTTCCCCAAAAGTTATGCAGCTATAACTTTAAATCAAAGTTATGAAATAATAATCAGAAAAATACTTTGTGAAGCTTCTGTGTCGACTACTTATAATTGAATTAAAATCCTTTGTAATAGCGAAGCAGTCTAAAGGGCAATTTCAAAATAAATTCTTCCACACCAGGATGATGTAATATAATACTTATTAAGGGGACACTTTGGCGATTTGCAATAATGCTTCTGTTCATTTGCAGAACGTTTTACTCCTTAGCTAGATTAAGTCTAACTGATGTAGGTCTATATAAGCTCCCACGAAACCTCCGAAATAGTTGCCAAACATCTGCGACTATATATCTATAAAGTTTCACAAACCTTCGGAAATAACATAATAGTGCCACACATCTGCGACTATAAATTCGTAAGTTTACATGCCTGTACTGTATTAAAAATTTGCAAATATTGCCAATGTAAATTGACGCATTATTGACGCCATGGACATTTAGCAAATAACCTACACCATAATGTTCAAATAATAATTAGTTTATACTACAAATACCTCCTGATGTCTGTGCGTTACTGGTTTAAAATCTCAGTATATTCGAATAAGTAGTATCTGAGAATACACTTAACATACAGACATACATTGAATGGCCATATATTGCCAATGAAAAAACGACATAAAATTTAGCGTATGCTTCAGGTGTATGCATCAGGGATTTTGGTTTTTTTTAAACATGTTTTAAAGTGTGCGTGCAACACCAACAACACCTTCGGTGTAGGTTAGTCTGCAATGCCAATTTATTGGTGGTTTATAAAATATATGCTGATATCTGTTTCGAGCCAATGCTATTGGAATTGTGCCAGTTTTATTAAACCTTTGCTGGCATATGGCTTGGTCCATTCAAATAATAATTAGTTTATACTACAAACTCCTCCTGATGTCTGAGTGTTACTGATTTAAAATATCAGTGTATTCGAATAAGTAGTATCAGAGAATATACTTAACATACAGACATACATTGAATGGTTACATATTTCCAATGAAAAAACGATATAAAATTTTTGCTTCAGGTGTATGCATCAGGAATTTTTGAATATATTAAAACATGTTTTAAAGTGTGCGTGCATCACCAACAACACCTTCGGTGTAGGTTACTCTGCAATGTCGATTTGTTGGTGGTTTAAAAAATTTATGCTGATGTCCATTCCGAGCTAACACTATTGGAATTGTGCCAGTTTTATTAGACCTTTGCTGGCATTTGGCTTGGCCCATGATTCCGAAAGGCAAATTCGTATTGGATACCCATTATAGGGTGCCATTGTTGGGGGTTACAATTATTCTAAAAAGAAAGAATTCATTTGCCGAAATCCTCGTAACAGGCAAAATGTTTCATTGTTTATCTGAGGTGAATCCTGTAAGGTGAAATTATGAAGAAATGAAACAATTATTACACTGTAGAGACGGCCAAATCTCCTAGGGGTAAAGATAAAGTTTCACTGACATAAACGGTAAATTTATATGTTCGCACATACTCACTTTATTTGCGATGGAAACAGATATGTTATTTTGCACTTCTATCTTCTCATATTCAAGAAAAAAATGCAGTTTTCCAACGAATCTACTATTACAGGCGGTGCAAGTCATGGACTTCCAAGAATGTTGAGTTTCCTTTAGCTAACGTTATTTTAAATTTTTTTGAAAGTACATCAGAAGTTTGATATATGATTTAAATTCAAATTCATTTACTTTATAATTAGGGTCAGTTCCTACACCGACATAAAGAAAAAGGTACGCTGATTCTGTTTTTCGTTGAAAATTTAATGGAATGGATATTTTGCTTTGAGCAAATTCTCTATATATACTATATATAGCTTCATTTCTTTGTCTGAGTTGGTACAAAAATCTGACATAATTTCGCTTCTTGGAAAAAAGAATGAGCTAGTATTAACCCCTGAAATATTGAAATACTATCAGTGTATTTGTTCGTTTAGTATGCTAGAGAATTGTATTTGTTTTTGGTTCAGTTCTGGGAATCATAATTGCAATATTTTATTGTTTTCAAACAGAAACAAATCAAATTTCTTTTCTTTTGGTTAATTTTGTTTTGGTCATTATCCTTGACATTTCATGCTGGTCCCAATAATTGTGATTATTGAAACTGTTTTTCAATCCTCAGAATATGGCCCGATATTTTTGATATAACAGATGGAAAAAAGAATGAGCTGGTATGAAATATTGAAATACTATCAGTATTTTTGTTCGTTTAGTATGTTAGGGTATTGTACTTGTTTTTGGTTCAATTCTGGAAATCATAATTGCAATATTTTATTGTTATGAAACAGAAACAAGTAAAAATTTATTTATTTTTTTGTTAATTTTGTTTCGGTCATGATCCCTGACACATCGTGCTGGTCCCAATAAATCTAATCATTAAAACATTTTCTCAATCCTCAAATATAGCCAGATATAATTGATGTAACAGATATCCTCCTCAACACCAAAATTTGTAATAATCTTAATCTTTATTTCCATTAGAATGTCCCTTTTAAACTATTAATATTAATCATACGGTCCCTTATTAGCAAGATTTATCATACTTAACTCTTCTTATGATATTATTCATACAACTGTATTTTACATCTATTTCCACTGTGTACTTCATCTGCACTTAACTTTCTGCTCTCTGCTGAGTAAATTCAGAAAATTCTTTTAATACTTTTAATACTTTTTTTTTGCCAAAGCTTCCCCTCTTTCCCCCTTTTTGCTTTCGCCAATTAGAATAAATTTTCATTACAGCAGCCAAATTTATCTTCCGCCAAAACGAAGCGCTTTAACATTCATATTTATGTCGCTGATCCACCTTCGTGCGCCGCTGTCATCTGAACCACAGCAACAAGGTCATATTCATGGAAAGGCATTTAGTATTTCTGTAAGTTGTCCAGCTGTTGCATAATTTATTATCACGAAGAGACAAATGAAGCAACAGCAAAACTCAAAACACTTTTAGGAATTGAAGTCCGTTTTTCTTTTTTGCTGGGGGGAATTAAATAAAACTCTTGATAAAATGGGAAGAACGACTAAATACTGTTTCGGGAAGCAATAACAAAAATGCTTGAGCACGATATAATTGCGATAGGAATTTAATTTTGTACTTTTTCAAACTGCAAAAGAATTTGTTAGTGTGATAAAGAGTTCATTACAGAAATTATTTGCGCAATATTATAAAACAATTTATACAGAAAGTATTTCTGAGCACTAGTAAATATTTGAGATTAGTTTGCTGCAGTTACATCAGAATAATTTGTGCTCATTCTGTTGGTTATTTCTGCCAGGACATAATAAATTTACATGACCCATACGTCTGGGTTGCCTGGGATGCTAGTTTGTTATCCCAGTGAAAATATTTGGTAGTTGAGCAAAACAGGGGATATTTTCATTCGTGTGGATTCAAAAGCCGTTTCTTTACTTGTAACAGACTTTCTATTAATTTGCTTCGATTTTATTTTACTTTAAAGAAAATTAGGGTATAATTATATAAGATAACGTATATTTATTACAGATGGCTTTAGTAATCTGTATTTCGTTTTGCATAAGTGAAATTGAGCTAAGTTAGATGGCTTTCAAAAGATACGATTTTGTACTGAAAAAACTACTTAGATAGTTTTGTGATTTATCGACTCAGTACTTTTTGAGCACAGGCCGAAGATGAACCCCGATCAAGACGGGGACACCCCAGCACATTAACAACCGATGAAAATGTTGAGAAAGTGAAGAAAATTTTTATAGAAAGTCGGAGATCGTCGTCATAATTAGAGGAGTTGATGAGAATGTAGGCATACGAGTATCGGTTGGCTCATGCCATGCAATCTTTTCGGAATTTTTGGGCATGAAGCGTGTGGCAGCGAAATTCGTTCCAAAATTGCTAAATTTTGACCAAAAACAACGTCGCATGAACATCGCTCAGGAATTGTTGAATGACGTCAAGGATGATCCAGATATACTTGAAAGCGTCATAACTGATGACAAATCATGGGTATATGGTTATGGCATCGAAACCAAAGCCCAATCGTCTCAATGGAAGAACCAATGCAAAAAAAAAAAAAAACCCGCCAAGTTCGATCAAATGTCGAGGTTTCGCTCACTGTTTTCTTCGATTACCATGGCATAACGCATCAGGAGTTCTTATCACAAGGTCGTGCGATAAATAACGAGTATAACCTTGAAGTTATACGTCGGTTGCGTGAAGCAATACAGTAAAAACGCCCGGAATTGTACATCATATTTTATAATTGTTCTTACATAAAGGTGAAAATGCAAGTTAGGTCACTGAAAGTGCGAGTAGATTTTGTGATTTTAACACCTTAACAGTCCATAATGCATCATTTTGGTTTCGACGATTTCATGCTGGCAATTTTGATATCGAAGCTACACCACGCTCTGGAAGAGAGTGTCAAAAATTGTCGAAAATATTAATTAATAAATAATAATAAGTCAAACTTTGTGTAAGCACTGCTCTGATCGGCTAGAAGGTAAGAATTTTATAAAAAAAACTGTTTGAGCCACTAAAATAAGGCTCGATAAAAAAGAATATGGATGCTACCACTAAAAAAATCTTGTACTAAATTTTCATCATTCAATAGTTGATAAATTGCAACAAATTCGACTCATTTTTGAAGAGGATGATGACTGGTGATTAGAAGTAGATTACTTACGATAATCTTTACGTGAAAAAGTCCGTAGCTAAATCGCGGTGAAACAGCGCTAATGGTGGTCAAGCTAGTATTGACGGTCAAAGAAGTTTTGTTGTGTGTTTGGTGGGATTGAAAGAAAATCATTTATTATGAGTTTTGACGCATCTTGTAACTCTTAATTCAGACCAGTTTGAAGGAAGAAATCGTCTATAAACAGCCATCAGTGGCCAATAGGGGACGAACTTCTTTCCGTCAAGACAACGCCAAACTACAAACACTAATAGTAAATAGTTCTAACAGTTCTAACAGTTTGGTAGGGAGCTTGATATGCATTCACCTTATAGTCCTGATCTGGCACCAACTGACTACGAGCTACTTTTGCTATGGCAAATAATATTGGTGCTCACGGAGTAGCAGAGGTGCAATGGGGATGTTCCATACCAGCATAATCAATTTGGTATCTCCTGGCTGGAAGAAAGGGTTGACAACTGCGGTAGCACCAAAATTGTCAGCCCCTTTTTCTAGATAGTCAAAGTTTTACATGGTTATTCCACGTGGTGTTGGCAATCTCATATGACCAGTGTTTCGCACACCGTGGGTGTGGCCTTTACGGCGTGACTAACGTTAAACCCCCGTGGACTCTGTTCCTGTTTTTGATAACACAGACAAGAGTTTCTATGAGGAAGGTTTAATGGTATTACATTCAAAATAACTATGCTAGATAAAGCCTTCAAACTAAAATAATGGATTTCTTTCTACTACACTGAATTAGTGTTAAAAGTTTAAAAATTTAATTTTCTTGTATCAACATTCCATGAACATATGAGTGGGGTTTGAATGAATAACAATACTGGAACAATATTTTCGCTTATTCCAAAAATTTAGTTTAGGCATACATTCCGCATTAAAAGAATCACGTTTCTATCAATACCAAAAATGAAGCAATCGAGTAGTTCCAAAAAAATGGCATTGCATAGGAAATTAGTAAAAATCATCAGACTTTCGTGTGGATGTACTTACGGTGATAGTTCAGAAAATTTATATGTTTGTATAGGATTATCCATTTTCCGGTTTCAAAAGTAAATTTAAATAAATCACACACAAAGCTATGATTTCAATGAAACTTTCATTGGACCTTGTCATTGAAATCACCGCCTCTGGATTGGTTGAAGTAGTTTTCAAATAAAATATGGCCCAATGACCCCTCCAAACCATAATGTGCACCAAACAGTCACTTCTTCCGCATGCAATAACTTTTCCACAATCACTTCTGGGTTCCCTGAGCCCCCAATGAACCCTCCAGACCATAATTCGCACCAAACAGTCACTTTCTTCTGATGCAATGGCTTATCCACAATCACTTCTGGGTTCTCCGAGCCCTCAGTGACCCCTCCAGACCATAATGCGCACCGAAAATTTACTTTTTCCGGATGCAATAACTTTTTCACAATCACTTCTGGGTTCTCCGTGCCCCCAATGACTCCTCCAGGCCATAATGCGCACCGAAAATGTACTTTTTCCGGATGCAATAACTTCTCCACAATCACTTCTGGTTTCTCCGAGCCCCAGATGAACCCTCCAGACCATAATGCGCACCAAACAGCCACTTTTTTCAAATGCAATAGCTTTTCCACAACTACTTCTGGATTCTCCGAGCCCCCAATGACCCCTCCAGACCATAATGCGCACCAAAAAGTGAATTTTTTCAGACGCAAAGGCTTCTCCACAATCACTTCTAAGTTTTCCGACAATTTTACTTGCTGATGCAACCACCGTCTCAGAAATGAGTGTTATCGCTGAAGAAATTTTTATTCGATTGAAAGGCCACGACGTTTGAATCACCACTTTTGTAATAAGATTTAACAATTTTTATGCGTTCTTCGGTTGTTAAACGATCCATATTCGTAAAGGGCAAATCTTTCACTAAATAAAAAACACTTCAGTTGACAGGTACTTAACAGCTGACAGCATTGCCAGACCAGTGGTTTTGTAACCACAAAATAGATAAATCTTATTCATAACAATCTATTTCCATAGGAAACCACTTTCAAAGAAATATTTGAGGGAAATAATATTTTTGAATGGAAAATATAGATCAAAGAACAAATTTTTGTTTGTGTTAAGGAAAAAGTACACCAAAAGGAGTATTTTTTTGTTTTTATTGGAGAATATGTGCTAAAAAGCCCACTTAAAAAGATTGCTTTCATATTATGTATGAGAAGCCTACATTGTATTCATTAGTGATTAAGTTTATTTTCATCAGTTACTACAAACTTTTTGGTGAATTTCTAATTCTGTGATTGCACTTCCTTTGCTGGGTTTGTTTGCACTTTATCTGGAGACCATAAGAAAAGTTGTTGACATACCAACAAATTAATTATGAACTGCAATAAAAAGAAACCACATTGAATATAATTTGCAAAAGAGTAGATCGAGTATTTGTAAAGGTCTTCTAGTTTCCTCTGTGCAATCCAAAAAGTATATAGCTTGGGGATATCAAGTAAGTACTGCTCAGCGGTTTCCTCCATTTCATGCTTTAGAGATTTGCCTTACTTGTAACGAACCTTAGTGCATTGATTATTAGCTTCAAAGTTTTGAACAGATAACTTCCAATAATATCAATATTTGAGGAATTGCCCATAGCTGGAGACAATGAGAGATAATAGAGACAATAACTTTTATGGAATGTACCATACGGGGACGGTTCTAAAATTAGCCAACTTGACGTACACTTGGTGCCAGTGCTTCGAAAAAAGGTATTAAGGTGAAAAGTGGTAACATTATAAAACACGTGTTTAAAGTTTCAAGGCGCCACGTTGTTTATTATTTACATCAAAAGTAAACGATCTCAGTGAATTTATAAACATAGAAAAAAATTTGTCACCGTTATGTAATTTAATATTTTCATTTGGAAGCACTCAGTCCAACCAATATTGAAGCCGAGCTAAGTTCTATTCTGGGGGACTCTGCTCCTTTGTTTTGCGACTGTAAAATATTGGGTGGCAGAGTTCAAACTAGGCTATACGAGCTGCCAAGACGAACATCGTAGTGGTCGACAAATTGAGGTGTCTATGCCAGATATAATTAAAAAAAATAGTTAAAATGGATGATCGTCGGCTGAAAGTGTGATAGCTAGCTGAAGTAATAGGCATTTCAAACAGTGCTATACGAGTACATCGAATACTTATTGATCAAAGATTTGAAGATGAGAAAGCTATGCGGAAGTTGGGTGCCGCGCATACTGTCAATAGAGCAGTAATAGCGTCATGAAGATGTTTGAGTAGAGTGTTTGGTGATGTTTTAACGCAATAAAGCCGTTTCATACTCGAGACAAGGGAACAGTTAAAGCAGTAAACTGAAATGGGCGAATTTTCTCCAAAGAATGCGAAGACGGTTCGGTGTGTGGGCAAGGTTATGGTGTCTGCATTTTGGGATACGCATAGGATTATTTTTATTGATTATCTTTGGAAAGGAAAAATCATCAACGGCGAATATGCTAATTTATTGCAGCGGTTAGGTGATGAAATTACAGAAAACAGGCCGTATTTGACGAAAAAGGGAGTGTTGTTTCATCAAGACAATATTCCGGTTCACACATCCGTTATTGCGATGACCAAAATTAATGAACCTAAGTTCGAATTGCTTCATCACGCACCTTATTTACCAGATTAATCTCCCTCGGACCATTTTCTATTTCTAAACGTGAAAAAAATGGCTCAGTGGTGAAAGATTTGCCAACAATGAAGAGGCAGAGGAGAAGCCTACTGTTGAAGGGTGTTTTAAGGAGTTTGTTAGTTCTTTCTATAAACAGGGAATAGAGGTTATTGAATATCGCTGGAAAAAGTATATCCGAGCTAAAAGGAGATTATGTTGAAGAATAAAGGAACTATTTCTCAACTTTTTTGTGCCTTCTTTATTAGGTCAGCTAGTTTTGGGAACGGCCTCGCAAATGTATTCCCGACATTTACAGATAGGAAATTGAATTTCGCTAAATCGATCAATTTCTATGAGATGCACACCAATGGGCATGGTAGTGTCATCCATTTTCATTCTCAGAATTGTAAGCTTGACTGAATTTCCGAAAATCTCTCAATCTGTATGGGAGGTATCAGCAGGAACGTGCCCATATAGCCCATTTAAAATTTCCGACTGCGGCCTGGCGAAATATTGAACTATGTCAAGTCTTAAGAAATGTTATGAAAATTTACAGCAGTCATAGTATCTGCAAGTCAACTAGCCAGACAGATGGATATCGCTCAATCAAATTAAAAAATTCTGAAACATATTTGGCAAAAACTTACCTGGCTTCTTCGACGTTTCTCTCAGGGTGTGGCATTTACCTATAGTCAATAACCGCACGAGGTTGGTGAAAAGTGGGGTTCCATGACATTAACTAATTAGGGAACATTTCGCCAAAACGGTCTTGACCACGCACACCCTTCCTGGATACTTATGATACTTATATTTTCTACATAATTCATATTTCGTAGGCTGCTCTATAAAACTTGATAAAATTTGGAAAAAAATCAGCCGAAATTATTATGTTGGATTCTGCAACACAAATTGACCGATTCATAGAAATTCATAATTTGTAGATTGACCTAATAAACCCTGGGTGAACCCTACAAAATTTGGCCCAAAATGACCGAAGTGGTGTGAATTGCTTATAACTTTTTATTTAAGACATATTTTTTCAATTTTTTTTTAAATACAGTAAATTTATGGGGAATATTTTTAGATTAGTTATTAAAAATGATATCCCGCAAGTGGTGGCCATTTTCTGCTCCGCTCAAATGTGCTCTTTCCAACACATTTTCCATGACCTTTCGCAAAATTTCCGGTGTTATGTTGTTAATTTCGTCTCGAATATTGGATTTTAATTCATCAATAGTCCTGGTCTTATTAACATAAACTTTCCCTTTTAAATAACACCAAAGGAAAAAGTCTGGAGCGGTTAAGTCCGGGGAACGCGGAGGCCAATTAAAATTGCTTGTACGCGAAATTATTCTTTCACCAAATATGTCGCGTAAAAGAGCCATTGTGGCCCTCGCAGTGTGCGCTGTGGCTCCATCCTGTTGGAACCATATTTGCGGATGGTTTTCCACGGCTGGCCTTACAAAATGTTCTAACATGGCCCGATATCGATCAGCATTGATGGAAATGGCAACACCTCGTTCATTTTCGAAAAAATATGGGCCAATGATCCTTTCTGAAGAAACACCGTACCAAACAGTACACTTAACTGGGTGTAATTGTCGTTGATGAAGTACTCTCGGGTTTTCCGTAGCCCATATCCTACAGTTTTGCTTGTTAACGAACCCATTTAATTGGAAATGGGCTTCGTCACTCATAACTAAATAAATAAATTACATAGTCAAGTCGTTGCTGGTAATCTGTCGGTTTCAATTGTTGGACAATTTGAATTTTGTATGGAAACATTCTTATGCTATGCAAAATTCGCTGCAGCGATCCTCTTGAGATGCCAAGTTGTGTCGTACGTCTCCTGGTTGATGTCTGTGGATCTTCCTGAATACTCTCCTGTGCCACTTGAATATTGTCATTCGTGTGCACCGTTCGTCGTCTGCAGAACTAGGAAGGTTCCTTACTGCTCTTTGTTCTTGAAAATTTGCAACAAGACGGTTTATTGTTGACTGAGAGGGTGCAACCCGCTTATTAAATTGACGACGGTATGCACGCTGAGTCAACACAATGGACCGTTGATTTACAAAGTAAATTTCAACGATTTGGGCACGTTGTTCAGTTGTGTATTGCTCCATTATAAATTCTCCAAGTCTTCTTTACAAAATACTAAAAAGAAAAGAAAAAAAATTATAATAAAAAAGTTATAAGGAATTCACACCACTTCGTTCATTCTGGGCCACGCTGTATATAAACTCGGCACGAGATAAGCTTATCTACTCCCTTATAGTATTTTCTATATATGTCGTTCGATTATTCGAAATCTTATTTGAACTAAATTCAGTCAAATCGTCACGCAATTGGTAAAGCAGAAGCCTTCTGGTACGCACAGTAGGAATTGTCCGATATATTGAAATTCAATCCTTCTCTTGCAATTTCTAATTGACAGGCTGTAGTGATGTAAAAACCGGCAAATATAGAGTAGACCAATAATACATATTTTTGTAAATTATTTATTAGTTTGGCTAGCAATGGTTTTAACTACGATCATCAGTGTATCAGCCCATCTAAATTGTGTTAAAAATAAAAATAAAAATTATTGTGCAGTTGATTTAAATGGATGGTTAATAAATGCCTGCGAGTTGGTTAAATCACAGTGAGCAGAAGGTTAATTTATCAAAAAACGCTTCAAGTTTGGCTCAAGTGAGTCTAAAGAAATTTGATTTCATAGTGTTGAGTAATCGCTTGTGTAAAGCGGCACTAGCAAGGGCAATGACAACTTTGTTCTCCGTTACTTATTTTAACACTTAATGCCGTTTATATCGTTCAATGTCTAACGAAACCTGTAACTTCACACTAATTTTTATCCTTTATTTTTTATATTTTCAATTACTTTACGTGAAATGTTAATTTTTCACATAAAATCTCGCCATTTGTTGCGGCCAGCCAGCATTTCGTTTCTTTTTTCGTACTAAATTAAGCCGTTAACATCTAAATCACCAAGGTTATAAAATAAATACGTTTCCTTTTATATCCTGAGCGTTGCGTTTTCTTTTTGGTGATTAGGGATTTCCAATACTCACTCCGATGGTCTTAGGCGGACAAGGATACGGTTGGCTCATGTACAAATCAATCAACTTAAAACCGAAACCAACTTGTTGGCGGCCTTCACAAGTCAAACAGGAAATTTATCGCCTGCGTAGTTGCTGCGGAAATATGAGTACTTAATGTTAAAGCCATATATAAGAAAGAAAGAAGGAAAGAAAAAACAGAGGCTTACATGACAAAAAAAACACCTACCAACACAGACACAGATATAGCCCAGAATCGGTATTAATAGGCTTCCTTTGGGTAAGTCAAAAAGTTGAGGAAAATAATGAAAAACATTTTACAACATTTAGGCAATAAACAAGCACGAAGGATACACAAAACGAACAACGAATGTTTAAAATGTATAAAAATCTGCTTTAAAGTACCCGTGACTTTAAGAAGTGCTGTTAAGAGAATTTTAGAGAACTTAAAGTACAAAAAAAAGGAAAAAAATACAGCAAAATCAATAATAGTAAAAGAGTCAGCATAAGTGGGGAATTGAGATGAAATAACGAAAAAAAGTCATTTCCATAAATATTTAATTCTAGACAACGAATTTAATATACGCTCAATAAAAAAGGTGTAAAATCTTCGTAGCTTTTATGGCTACAATTTTGTATATTTTCAATATATAGCTAAAAACGTTACTAGAGAGAGTACTTTGGATACAGAAGGTGAACTTTAGTAATATTAGATTTATGTTTCAGAGGTAGCATAAAGTCTCTGTATCAGATCAAATAAAGCGACTACGGTTTTGCCTTAAAGTTATCTCAATGTGGTGCAATTTGGTTTCAATTTAAACAGCTACCGATGCTCTTGAAAATGGTAAAGCTACTATATTAAGGAAAGAAATCTTCACTTGATTTTATTGTTTTAATAAAACACAGTTTACACTGGAACCATTTTACATCTGTATCATATGACTTTATTCGATTAGAAAAAAAATCCTATCAAAAATAAGCATTTCGATGCATGTTTCGATATAACCTCCATTCAAACAGATCTGCCAACTTTAGCTTTATTCATCACTTTTACAAACCTTATTTTATACCAGAACTTTAGTATATTTAGTGTACATAATTTGCTTGAATCGGGGATGAAGTTTGCCTGAATGAAAACATATCACTACTAGTATAGCCTCCATTGCAACTGGAGCTGACTTCTGCCTCGAGTTATATACAAGAGCAGTAGCACTATTATGTGGTATAGCTGGGTTTATGTCCCTCGAAAAGGGAGAAATTTGTCACTAAACAGCATGCTAATATCAACTTACCATCTATTCGCAAGCAATCATCTTCTTCTAATTTTTAATCTAAGGCCATTAGCTTTACGGACAGTGATTAAAATACAGTACACGAAATCTTCTACCACTCCAAGGTACAGCAAAGTACAAAGTTGGCACAGTATCCCAAAAAAGTTCACCAAAAAAGTTTACTATTTATTCATCGAAACGAATGTTTGGTTTTGTTCTCGTGAACCGCCGAACGTATTCTTGCTAACTTGTTCTCAGTCCTTGAGGAGATTCCAGTAATATGTATCGATTTTCGGCAAGTGCAATATGGATATTACTGAATATTGTTTTTGTCACATTTGCCGCAATATTATTTTGCAAGCAATAACCCTTTTCTAATTTTCAATCTAAAACCATTAGGTTTACCGACAGTGTAGTCAATGTAGAAGAAACCTCCTACCGCTCCAAGGTACAGCTGTCAAATTTGACAGACTATCCCAAAAGGTATACTATTTGTTCATCGAAACAAATGTTTTGGTTTTGTTGTCGCAAACCACCGAACCCACCCTTGCAAACTTGTTCTCAATCCTTGAGAAGATTGCAGTAACATGTATTGATTCACGGCCAGTGCAATATGGATATTACTAAACATTGTAACTGTCGCATTTACCGTAATATTCTTTTGCAAGCAATAAACTTTTACTAATTTTTAAACTAAGAAGAAATCTCCTACCATTCCAAGGTACAGCTGTCAAAGTGAACAGAGTAGTCCAAAAAGTACAATATTTGTTCCCCAAAAAGTGTACTACTTGTTCAACGAAACAAATGTTTGGTTTTGTTCTCGCGAACCGCCAAACATACTCCTGCTAACTTGTTCTCAGTCCTTGAAAAGATTGCAGTAACATCTCTCAATTCTCGGTCAGTACAAGCAAGTGCAACATGGATATTACTGAATATCCTATCTGTCGCATTTACCGCAATTTTTCTCATAAACATTTTCAAAATTGGCGAACTGATATAATCCCCGATACTGCCATCTATCATTACTTGAACGGCAGTCACCTCAAAGTGTCAGGCGCATACTTTGTGTAGTCGAGTAATTGACAGGTTTAGCAATTAGATTCTTCTGAAAATGCAACTTTCGGAATCGTTATTAAATTCCAGTTAGGTGAGTCTAAAAACAGAATTCATGCAAGCTCACTGCATGTGAGAAATTCTCCCATACTCGTATCTCATTCAAGGGATGTAAAAGGATTTGTTTTTTATCCCCAAAATTGTTATACGTTGATGAGATAGAATGACAGGTTATTGTTCTGTTCACATTTTCATTTGATAAAAAATTTCTGATTATGATTCTTGTCTACTTGTACTGAAAACTCGACCTACAAAGCATTTATACGAATGTTGCCTACATGCATGTTTTTTCGGATCTACATATACATGAATGTTTGCAAAATTGTGTTAATAGTGCTCAAATTATTATAACTTATCTGAGGTTATGTCACATATGATCTACATTTGCGGTCGTAATCTATTGACATTTACAATGCCGTGTGAATTTTTGACTACACCTCTCATACAAATATGACTCTTAACTTTCATTCTGAGGTTTTAGCAGATTAGATCACACGAGTTTTTACTATACCAATTTTTGTTCTATCATAATCAGAACCTATAATTGGAATGGATGATTCAGAGCAATGAATTGATCGATACAAATCTTGTGTTTGGTTATTTCGGTCATAAGAGCTACATGTAATAATAATATAATGCATGGTTATTCATTTAGTCGTTCCAAAACCGCCGGTCTGGCAAGGCTGTCAGCTATTAAATACTTATCATCTGAAGTGTTGTTTATTTACCGAAAGGTTTGCGAAAGGTTTACGAATATGGATAGATTAACAACCGAAAAATTTGTGCAAATTGTTAAAACTTACTACAAAAGTGGTGATTCCAACATGGGCACTTTTCGTGCATTACGTGGTGATTGTGGTCGTTATAATATCGGTAACTAATTGGCAAGATTAGAAAGAAATGTAAAGAGATTGGAAGTGTTACAGATGCGGTTAGGCCGGTTTATCATCGCAATGTACGTACTGCCGAAAATATCACTTTTGTTAGTGAAAGTGTGGCGATTAATACGAATTTCAATTCAAAGCGCTATAGCCGTGTTATAACCGACTTTTTTTTTGGTCTGCAATTGAAGATTATTAACTGGGCGACATGTGGTTTCAACAAGACAGTGCTATGAGCCACACCACACGATCGATTTTGGCTTTTTTGCGTGAAAAGTTTTCAGAAAACGTAATTTTACGTTTTGGCGACGTCAATTGAGCACCAAGATTATAAGATTTGATACCGTTACACATGTTTTGGTAGGGCTACGTCACAGACTGTGTTTACATGGATAATCCTCAAACGTAGATGTATTTGAAACCCAACATTCGTCAAGTTATCGCCGAGATACCGAAAATGCCCGAAATGTGGGAAAAAGTGGTCGAAAATTACCTCGAAAAGATCTGCTGTTGCAACCAATCCAGAGGCGTTAATTTAAATGACATTATATTTCATACATAATGGCAGGATCGAAGAATTATAATGAAATCATAGCTTTATGTGTGTTTTATTTAACTTTACTTTTCAAACCGAAAAATGGATAACCCAGAAATTTGTCACAAATTTGCACAGAGGCAAAACAAATTGTGTCCCAGCCACAACGCAAGATTTAAATTTGGCACCATTCGAAGTGTCATTGTTTGACATTTGAACAATTCTTATTGTACGAGGTTAGTAAAAATGGAGCGCTACACGAATGAACAACGCATTCTCATTGTGAAATTGTTTTACCAAAATGGTGAAAGTTTTGCGGCAGTTCGCAAATTGCGATCAATTTGGAGTCACAATAATGCTCCAAAAGAGTCAACTGTAAAGAGATTAATGGATAAATTTGCCACAGCTGGGTCTGTTAGTGATGTAAAGACAACAAAGGGCCTTCGACCAGGTCGATCGACCGAAAATTTCGCAGCTGTACGTGATGATGTCGCTGAAACTCCACCAACCTCAATTCGACACCGAGCTCAGCAAATTGGTGTCTCCAAATCCACTATGCAGCGAAAGATATGCATCTTCATGCATAAAAAGTTCAACTGAAACCAGCTGACCATGAACAGCGAAGGGAGTTCGTTAATTGAGTATTGGAGAGACAACATGGAAATGTTGATTTCGATGGCTTCGTCAATAAGCAGAATTGTCGCATTTGGGGTGAGGAAAATCCTCGAGTGATTCACGAGAAGCAAACGCATCCTCAACGTGTCACTGTGTGGTGTGGATTTTGGGCTAGAAGAATCATTGGACCTTTTTTTACGAAAATGAGGTATGTCAAGCGCAAACAGTCAATGGTGTTCGGTACCGTGAAATGATAACCAGTTTTTTCGTGCCCAGAATTGAAGAAATGAATGTGGAGGGCATGTGGTTTCAACAAGACGGTGCCACATGTCATACAGCCAGAGAAACAATTCAATTGCTGCATCAGTCATTTCCCGGTCGTGTTATTTTACGTTTTGAAGACCAAAATTGGCCGCCTAGATCGTGCGATTTAACACCATTAGACATTTATCTTTGGGGTTTTTTGAAGTCGATGGTTTACGCGAATAAGCCGACGATGACTCAAGTCTTAAAAAAGGAAATTGGACGCTGCATTAATGAAATACCCCATCATTTATGCAAAACGGTCATCGAAAATTTCATTAAAAAATCACGTGAGTGCCAGTAAAGCTGCGGCGGCTATATGCCCGATGTGTTGTTCCATACATAACCTCATTCTGTCTACTTTACGATGTAAGGAAGTTTCACGATTTTTTTTGTTTAATATCTCTATTTTATTTAAAATTTAAATCTTCCGTTCTTGCACCCTTTAGTACCAGACAATAAAATATCAACATAAATTCCGGCAAAAGTAAATTAAAACAAATTTTTGCCATGTTTTATATATAGCATCGTCCCGTTTTATATATTGTAAGTGAAAATTAATATTTGGATTCACTTCACAGATAGCACGAACTTTAGTGAAAGCATTCAATATTCTTCATAATATCAAGTACTGAATTAATGCGTTATTTATACCATTGAATGCGCAATACTTTGCCCCAGTCTCTTAAGACTATCGCAGTAATTATGGGAAAGCGCCGGTTTGGTTATCATATCAATTATTGAGTGAATGCACTTTTCATACCATTGAATGGGCAATACTTTGCCACATTACAGTGATTATTGCTGGAGCTATGAGAAAGCTTTAAAATAGGTTTGGGTATACAGATTAAAAGTATCGGGTGGTTCGGAATGAAAACAATTATTTGAATTATATAATCTCTCCCTTTTTTAATAAATTCTTCCCACCTCACTGGGAGCTTTTTAATTCCTCTCTCATAAAACTCGTGGTTTTTCTGAAAACAAGCGTTCAATTCGATTTTTCGTTTCCTCGTCGTTATGGAAATTCAAATCCTTCAAGTGGTTGCTCAGACTGGGAAATAAGTGATAGTCAGATGGGGCGAGGTCTGGGGAGTACGGTGGCTGAGGTAAAACCTCTTATTTAAGCTCTGACAGTTTCTAACGGGCCCGCAAGGCAGTGTGAGGTCTCGGGGAGGGAGAGTGAGGTAACCACACATCGAGGTTGCTCACAAATCCTAGTTCTTTTCTGATCCCGTGAACGCTTTAGACTGATTTTTTGATTATTTCAACTATTTCTCTAACTGTTGCGCTTTTTAAAAACGGTTAGAAATATCATTTATAAATAAATTAAATAACAAAGTTTCCAAAATACTACCTTGCGGCATGCCAGATGTTTGCAAATATGAAGTAGATTCTTAACCTTAGTAATGGTTAAGACTTTGCACATTCTATTTGACAAATACGATTTTAGCCACTTTAACATTAAGAAATGAAGTCCCATAGATTACAACTTAGCAGAAAGTATACTATGAGCTATTTTATCAAATGCTTTGGCTAAATCTGTGTAAACTCTTTTAACTTGATATTCAAGTTCAAATGGTGAAATACGATATTCTGTGAAGATGGTTAAATTTGTTGTGGTAGATCTACCTGAATAAAATCCCTGCTGGGATGGGGATATAATCAATTTTGTAAGAAAAGAAAATTTCTTATAAATTATATGCCCAAATTTTTTCGAAACATTTGTTAGTTTAGAAATTGGTCTATAACATGTAATATAATTTCTCCTACCATCTTTAAAAATTGGTTTTATGGACACTAACTTTCATCTATCAATAAAAATACCTTCCTTTAATAAGGTATAAAATAAAATAAGCAAAGATAAGTGATCAGGCACATTTGTTTAGTAGATAAACACAAATCCCATCAGAATCTGATTTATAGCTGGTTTTTTAATGCATGAATCCTTCGTACACCTCATCGTCAGTGAGTTGTAGGACACCAATGTCTAGCATGTCAAACAAATTTGAGTATCTACTTGTAGGGGACGATGAAGGTACAAAATTTGATTGAAACAAATTGGCAAATAAGTTAACAGAATCACTGCATGACCTTAATACAACATCACCAAATATCATGTTTGAGGGAATTTCTGAAACACTCCTATCCGAGTTAACAAAATGCCACAACAACTTAGGGTTATTTTTCATTTCATTCTGTTTTTGCAATATGAAATGTGCTCACTTTGAAAATGTGCTCTGATCCAATAACAAATCTTTTGTAAACACAAAGAAAAAACTATTTTCTTAAATACTCGCTAAAAGTATATGAAATATATTCTAAGTGCGTCATTCTTAAGGGAAAATGTTGTGTCGCTTCTCTGCAGTTAATAAAAATATTTCAAGTGCAAATATATTTTCATTATTTTCTCTTACTTTTTCTCAGTTCATTTCATGTCTCTGCGAGCTAATAAATTTTATGCCACAAATGCATAACACAAAATGCTACGCTAGCAAGTGGTTTGCAAAATATGACCCTTATTTATGTACTTTAAGTTGCACAGACGAAAGAAAGCTAAAGAAAACATCTGCCTGGCTACCGAAAAAAGTTGGATGTTTTAATGAAAATTTATTTAAATTGGTATAAAAGCACAGAAAAAAATGAGTACGTGCTAAGAGAAATTTTACACTTAATTGAAAGTTTAATAAAGGATAATTGAAGGAATAATAATTCATGTGCGAAGGGCATATAATTTGTGCAACAAAAAAAGTTAGTAGATTTGCAAATTATCGTGCTTTTTTTGCACCGCAGGGATCATGATAAAAAGTAACGAAAGTATATAATTGTTATAAAGATTATAATTTTCTTTTATGGATATCAAAACCATTTAATAGCAGATTATTCCATCTGAATTTTTAATCATTCAATTAATCATTAATCACAAAACAGAATCAAATAATTAATGTTATTAATAATTATCCATTACTCCACTAATTTTCTTTTTGTTGAGAGGAAGTACAGATATTATAATATCTGTCCTAATAGCGGTCCTAATTGCGGTCCTAAAATTAGCCAACCTGACGTTTAAATCGTGCCAATAGTTTGAAACAAAATACTGTAGTGAAAAGTGACAACCTTATAAAAAATAGGTTTTAAGTTTCAAAGCGCCACGTTGTATAGTATTTTTATTTATTATCATTTATAATTATATATTATTATCTTATTTATTTATTAAACGATCTCAGTGAATTTGTAAACGTGGAAAAATGAGTCAACGTTATGTATATGTAATTCAATCTTTCCATTTGAAAGGTCTCAGTCAAACCAATATTAAATCCCAGCTGAATGCTACTCTAGAAGAAGTCTGCTCCTTTGTTTACGATTGTAAAGTATTGACTAATAGAGTTTAAACGGGGCCGTACGAGCTGCCAAGATAAACAGCGTAATGGTCGACCAATTGAGGTGTCCACGCCGGGCACACTTAAGAAAATCCACAAAACAGTATTTGATGATCGTCGGCTGAAGGTGCTTGAGTTAGCTGAAATAATAGGCATTTCAAAAAGTGCTATACATCGTATGTAAAGCAAAGATTTTAAGATGAGATAGCTGTGAGCAAGATGGATGCAGCGCTTGGTGAGGATGTTTCAGTAGAATGTTTGACGATGTTTCACCCCAATAAAGCCGAGTTTTTGCGTCGATCTATAACTAAGGATAAAACATACGTACACCACTTCACAACTGAGATAAAGGAACAATCAAATCAGTGAAATGGAATGGGAGAATTGTGTCTAAGGAAGGCGAAGACGGCTCCATCTGCAGGCAAAATCATGGCGTCTATATTTTTGGAGTGCGCGTGAGATAATTTTTATTTATTATCTTCAGAAAGGAAAAGCCATAGACGGCGAGTATTATGCTAATTCATTGCAGCATTTGGGTGATGAAATTATGGAAAGAAGTCTGAAATTATTGAATAAGTTGGCGAAAAGGAACACGTCGTTTCATCAAAACAATACGCCAGTTCACAAATCCACTATGACCAAAATTAATGAATTAAATTTTGAACTGAACTGAATTTTAAATTTTGAAATTTGAACTCACAACGCACCTTATTCACCAGATTAAGCTCTCTCGGACTATTTTCTATTTCCAAATTTGAAAAGAAATAGAGAAGATTTGCCAAACAGTGAAGATATGAAGTCTGCAGTGGCTATTTTAAAGGAGCTTGACCATTCTTACTGTTATATAAACGGTTTATCGGGCTAAAAGATGAAAGAAATTTGTTTCCAATTTTGTGTCCTTTTTTTTGGTCGACAAGTTTTGGTACCGCTCTCGTATATATTTATACGTCACATTGTACAATTGATGGTCAATTATTTTTTCGTCACCTTTATAAACTAAAATAGTCTGGTGTTAAGAGGACACTTCATAAGTGACTGTGCAACAAGCAAATGTAAAGCACACTAAGAGGATGTGTTGTGAAGATTAGAAAGGACAGACGAATCTTCATTCTAAATGAAAGACATGGAAAAACAAGGATATTGAAAATAGAGGTAAACACAGAGAATTTTTAAGGAGATCAGAAGAAAAGCTATAGGCCTTGCCTTTTACGAAATACAAAGCAACCACAAAAAAAAAAATAGGCCACAAATGTGCAAGTTTAAAAAGACTTGATCTACAAGTTTCAGAAACAACAACTAGTGAAAGAATAAAGTGAAGTTTTGAATGTTATAGAATAGCAAAATAGATTTTAAGTAACAACAAAACTGCTGGTGACAATGGCCTACCAGAAGTGCTTTAGCCTACCTTTAGTATTTCAGTTTGTATTGTTTTAGACACCTGTTTCTCAAAAAGTTATTTAGAGAATTTTTTTTTTTTAAATGGTTTGATTAGTCTGTATCTGGCGTTGTAAAAGTGCGATTGGCCAACGCTAGGTGGCTTTATAAAGGCAACATTTTCTACTCTATAAAACATCCACATAACTTTGTGATTGCTTTACTCAGTATGGTTTTAGAGCGCGTCAAATATGGACACCTGCTTTTTAAAAAAGTTATTCAGACAATTTTAAGATAAATGGCTTTATTAGGCTACATCTCGCATTATAGAAGTGCGATCGGGTTACGCCAGATGTTATTAGAGAGATAAGATTTCTTATTCTATAAACTACTCATAGTGTTTTGTGATTGCTTCATTCAGTATTGCTTTAGATCGGGCTACACTATGTGGTATTAGGAAGATATGATTTCTTATTCTATAAACTACTCATAGTGTTTTGTGATTGCTTCATTCAATATTGTTTTAGAGCTCGTCAAATATGAACATCACCTTTGCTTTGTCCTTTTTTACAGTTTTTCTTCGACAAAAGGGGAAAACATTTGAAAACGTGAATAATGTTTATGTTTTCTGATACTTTAATAGCCATAAATGCATAATTTGGTTTCGTCGACTTTTGGTAATTTTATTGTCAAAGATGCATCACGCTGTGGAAGCCCAACTATTGAAAACGTCGTTAGAATAATGAAAATCATAAAATCCAACCATCATGTGGGTAATGTTTCAATTGCTCAGGAGCTACATATAGCACAAGAGACAGTTTTGCACCACTTGAATAAGGCCGGCTGCAAAGAAAAGCTCGATGTAAAAGCTCGATGAGGTAAACATTTTTGTTTCTTATTAATGTGGCCCACAGTGATGATTATTTTATATGAAGCCAAAATGCATGACAATCCCACTAATGTAATTTGCACAAAATTACTTATAATTATACAAATATATACATAAAATTACCATAGTTTGAAAATATTCATTTATTTTTTATAATTTAATATAATATAAATTATGGCAATTACTTTCTTTCTCGTTTTCCTTTACTATTTAGGGCATGTTGTATAAATATTTGTAATAGCCTGTCTAAGGACTTACACTTTCAAACTGGATTAGTATTAACATGTGTCAATAACAAACGTACGTATAATATATTATTAACCAGTTGTAGTCAAGTTCGTTTACACGTTGCTTTTATGAAATTTTGATTGACATTGGCTGGAAATATATGTACAAGTTTATATTAATTTCCATTAAGTACACTTTATTAAATTGTTGCATTTGAAATGCATTATATATTTTATATATAAATGAAACATTTAGACATTGTAACCTGGATTTCGATCAAGACAAAAATTTATTAAAATGAGTATGATTTAACTTTTTTTACAGACCTATGAAAATGTCTTGCTATAGTATGGTTAATTTCTAATTTTACACCAATAAATCATACACTTTATAATATTCAATAGTAACATATTCTGTTTAAAAGAATACCGATAATTGGCCAATTAAACACACTTATGTTTATGACAGTAAACAGACGCCTAATGTTGGTAATTTGATAGTTGGAATGAGAAAAATTCAGTCGTAGCCATATCAAGTGAATACTGTGGTTATTCGGTAATATTTGTGCAGTTTTTTAGCCAGAATTTTTTCGCATTGATTAAATTGTGAGATAGTGCGTCATCGTGGTGCAAAGTCCATAAGTTTTCTTCTCATAAATACGACCTTTTTCTACGATTTTGCCTTCCCAAAATCCTGCATAATACAGGGTGGCGCAATAGAACGTGCAAAGGCGCGGGCGGGGGGCGCCTACATCATTGGGTTGGCGGGCTCATGCAGTTTTAGTCGCTATGAATCACTTCGACGGAAAGCGTCGGTCATTTTACGAGAACTCTCGTTCATATATTGCTACTAGGCGACTATATTGTGCTGAATATGGACTACGGCGAATTAGTGAAGCTCCGAGTGCTAATTTAATTAAAATATAGGTAAAGCGTTTTGAAGAGACCGGTTCAACATTTAAACCACAAGCAAATGGTCGCCCAAGAACATCTAGGACCGAAGACAATGTTGAGAGAGTTATGGAGTCAGTATGAGGAAATCCACAAATGTCGACTCGCAAGAGATCGCCTGTCTTACAATTATCACGACGAAGTTTGCAACGAATTTTAACATTGGATCTTAAACTGCATCCATATAAGCTGCAATTAACAAAAGAATTGAAAGAGTCTGACTTCATAGCAAGGCTCGCATTTGCTAATGAAATCCTTAATCGATTTTCCAATTTTGACAATATCCTTTTCTCTGACGAGGCTCATTTCCTTATGAATGGGTTCGTAAACCGTCAAAATTGTCGTTACTGGAACAGTGAAAATCCCAAAATCAAACACCAGAAACCATTGCATAGTCCTAAAGTGACAGTATGGGCAGCAATCTCTGGCAGAGGAATAATTGGACCTTTTTTCTTCGAAAATGCGCGGGGCCACAACGTCACGGTTAATACGGAACGCTATGTTGAGATGTTGGACGGATTTTTGGCTCCAGAAATTGAAAGTTCAAGACTGGTGAATTCCATCTTGAATTCTTGGTTCCAACAAGATGGAGCTACCTGTCACACATCAAATGACTCCATGGCGGTGGTAAAGCAGATGTTCCCTGGCAGACTGATTTCGAAAAGAGGTGATATCCCATAGCCTCCACGTAGTCCCGACTTGACACCTCTTGACTTTTTTTTGTGGGGATACTTCAAACACAAAGTCTACAGTAATAATCCAAGAAACATCGTTCAGCTCAAGGAGAATATCCGTTGTGAAATGGCAGCCATTACACCAGCATTACTGAAGAGCGTTTTCAATAATTTTCGTTTGCGGTTAGAGGAGTGCCGTCGTAGAGAGGGTCACCATTTAGATGATGTTATTTTTAAAAAATAAACTCCATTTATTACTCTACAATGCCTTAGATATATTTTAACCATACCTTTTGTATTTATTTTTTAATCTATTTTTTAAATATGTATGTATTTAGACTACATTCAATTAGTCTAAATTATCTTAAACTACATTAAATTACACTTCTGGTATGATTATTTACATGAGCGCAAACAGCGAATTTGGTAAAAACGTTGAGCATTTAAAATTACCAGATAATATTAAAAAAGAGGATGCATTTTATGATACGATGTTATGGATGTCAGGTTAATTTCCTCCTCCCGCAGTAGGCACTGATATTCGTCTCGCCTAGTAATATTAACTATTTGACTTCTGGTATGATTTTTTACATGAGTACAAATTCCATTAGGATTGTCTGCCGAATCTGATTGTTTTGCTACCTCGCCACAATCCCATGGGAAATGTTTTTCAATGCTACTCCTTTGTCTGCAATTTTCAAAACAACCAAATAATTAATTTAATTTCATTTTTTTTTTACAAATTTATTGTTACTCTTTCACTTATATTGTACGAATATTTATGTATTACTATTTATAATGAGCTGTCTGTGAATACACATTTTCAGAATTCAATAATAGAAATACAATCTGTTGTTAGCACGTTTTAATCAAGTTTATTTTATCACAATATTTTATGATTGACATTAGTTGGAAATTTGTAATGAGGCTTGTCATAATTTTGATTTAATTGCATGATGTTAGTAGAGCATTAGAATATTTTGTTATTTGTTGAATTGTTAATAAATTCTGTAAATTATTGAAAAACTACAACGGTGGTGAAAGAGTACACCTTCCATATCTATTGATGATGGATTCATTATATTTGAATTCAGCACGCCCAGACTATTCGGTACACTACAGCCTATACATATTTTTTTCCAATTGATTATCCATTAGAGATAATTTTACAGCAAAACAAAACTAAAAAAAAGTTTACACAATTTCTTTTAATAATCTCTCTTCTAACTGCAGTATCCTTGCCTGCCTTCCACGAAAATCTAAATCTAATTTAAATTGTGCTATAACTTGTTTTCATAAATCAAATAAAAATCTTGCTTTGTATCGCCGACACAATAAATTTTTTGTGTTCTCTCTCATCATTTACATATCAATCGCTGTCCAATGTCAATGGGCTTATTGTCCTTGGCGTTGGTTATTACCTTTGGCATTATAACAAAATGTGGTTGTTTAAGATTTATGCTCAAAGCCTTACCGATAATGGCTTTGGGCATTGAAAATTCTTATGTCCAAATATCGTACATAAATCTGGACTTAATAACAAAGGGAATACAATTTAATCTTCAATAATAAGTAACCAAAATAAGGAAGAATTTATTGAAGTCGGTGTGGACAGGATGGCTCATAAATGTTAATACCAGGATGTACATTAAATGCCAAACAAAAAAGGCGGAAACGTAAACTTATTTATTACCTAAAAATAAATAAATAAATAAAATAAAATAAAATAAAAAAAAATAAAATAAAATGAAAATAAAAATGAGAACGAAGCTTTCAATCACAAAAACAGCATGATTAATTGTTAATTCAAATGGAGAAGAGAATAAGAGAGAACATGTATCTGGCATTATCCATTTTCGGTTTCAAAAGTAAAGTTAAATAAAACACGAATAAAACTATGATTTCGATAAAACTTTTGTTTCATTATAATGCTTGCATGTTGTCATTATGTACAAAATACAATATCATCTGAACGACCGCCTCTGAATTGGTTGCAGCAATGGATCTTTTTGAGGTCCCCCCTACATCATTTTCAAAAAGTACGATCCAATGACACCTCCAGACCATAAGGCGCACCAAACAGCCACTTTTTCCGAATGCAGCGGCCTTTCATCAATCACTTTTGGGTTCTTCGAGCCTTATATGCAACAATTTTGCTTGTTGATGTAACCACCGAGTGTAGCACAAAATCAGCAAATATATGGCTTTGGAAATGGTCAGCCGGCTTTAATTGTTGCGTGAGTTAGACTCTATATGGATTTAGGTGAAATTCCAAATGTAAAATATGCCATAATGAGCCGTAAGATAGGTCTAATTGCTGAGAATACCGTGGAATCGGCAAATTCGGATTGTCTGCCACACTTTCACTAACAGAAGCGATATTTTCGACTGTGCTTACATTGCGATAATGCACAGGCCAGTCCACATCTGTGACGTTTCCAGTCTCTTGAAATTTCTTTATAATCTTGCCAACTCATTGCACAGTAGATCTATTATGATGAACATAATCACTCCGTAATGTACAAGAAGTGCCACCGTCTGAATCACTACTTTTATAGTAAGTTCTAACCATTTGTATGCGTTTTTCGGGTGTTAAAAGATCCATATTCGTAAAAGGCAAATCTTTCACTAAATAAATAGCACTTCAGATAACAGATATTTAACAGCTGACAGCCTTGCCAGACGCGTTATTACTAAAATACGCTAAAATAAGTTCAGGTTTTGGAAATTAAGCGTCACGTCATAAAAAACTACCCATTTTAGTCACATTTTGAGTTTAGGGTGTCAATCAACAAATTAAAAAAAAAAAATCGCTAAAATAAGAAAGCGCTAAATCTATTCAAAGTTGGAAGCGTTGCTTCAATTTCGCTAAACTTAAAAATCGCTAAAATCTATTCAAATTTGGAAATGTTGCTTCAAGTTGTGAAAATGTTTCCATTTTTGTCATACGTTATGTTTGGCTCCAAAAGAGGACATCAAACCTGGCATCAAAAATTTTCTGAAAAAACTCGATAAGATAGCTAATACCGAAATTTTAAATTTGGTAATTTTTTGTAGGGTACCTTCCAGAGGGAGTGAGGGAGTGACCATTCCAATAATTTTGTGTTTGTATTTTAACCAGTATTGTAATGTAAAATAATTCATGATAATTTAAGTAACTTTTAAACGTCGAATTTGGGATTATAATCGAAAATCAAATTTCAGTAAATTAAACCATTTTGTATGGAAAGTACCAGAATTGGTGAGAAAACTTCACCCATTTTCGATTTTGCAACGTAAATCACCAAATGTATGATAGGTGGCAAATTTGATCGAATTTGAATTAAAAGATATGGAAATATGAGTTACTCCGGTCACCTCCCAATAGAGAGGTGGTCGATTTTCAATCTACCTATATATTGCAAGGAATTGCTTCATTTTTGGAAGCAATTTGGTTAAAATAAACAATTAGCACGTGTTGTTACATTGTCGAGTTCTTCTTAGTGATGATCTTACATATTTCCTTCCTTTTTGCTGGGGATGCCCACATTTTTTTCATTTTCAGGCTAAATAGCAGTTTGTAATGTCGAGGCCACGCAGATTAATGAACTTGACCTCGTTACTGATTACCATATTTGTTGTGGTAATAAAATGTGGTTTTTTAACATTCGCGCTCAAGACCTTACGTTGAAGATTCGTGCGCCACCCTGTTTATAGTTCTCTGTATTAATTACGTCTGTACTGTTAGTTTGTTTTCACTTTGAAACTGGTCTTTGTCATTAAGTCTCTTGTTAAGTTCATACTAATAACCGAAAGAAATACGCTAAAGTACGCGCGATCGCGGATTCAATCCTTGATACAGCCACCTATCATTACTTGGGTGTCGGTCACCTCGATGTGTTCGACAGACACTTCGTGTAGTCGAGTAATCGACAAGCATAGTAGGTGCTTCCTCAACTATGATATTCGGAATTGTGTTTAAACTGTAGGTCACGTTGAGTGAATTTAAAAATAGAATGCGTCTGAGCTGATTGAATATGAAAATCTCTTACGTGTCTCATTTATGATGTGTTGGGGAGTATGTTTTTATAAAGGGTGGCGCATCAGTAACGTTAACGGCGACTGTATTGAATGCGTTCTTGTGCATCATTTGGTTTTAACTCGTGAACCAATTTTATATGGGAAAAGATGAAACATATGTAAAATTTTTTGCAAAAACCGCCTAGACATCTCTAACTGCTGAGAACGTCGCCTGGCGGAAGTTTCGGGGTTTTCCTCAATGCTTGCTTGCTCTCGAGCAATGGTCACTTCATTTCGAACTGCACGAGATCTTCCAGCACGAGGAAGATCACAGACAGCTCCTTGTTTCCCAAAACGCGGAATCAATCGTAAAATTGTTGGAACGTTAGGAGCATTTCGAGCATGAAAGAAAAATTCGGCATAATCTGAATAATCGAATGCTGACTTTCAAAGTAAAATTGAACAACTGTGGTTCTTTGTTCTGTGCTGAGCCTTTCCATCATAAATTTTCCAAGTATTATTTAGTTAATTCTGTAAAGAGACAAAAAAAAAAGACTTAAACAAAAAATGTATTCACTGATCAAATCTTAACGTTGCTTATCCGCCACCCTATATAAGTCCATTGTGGCCGTTTTAGTGATGGTCCGGTAGATGAATTCGTCTACCGTTTCAAAATTATGGTTGTCAACATTCAGTAACTTTGTTTCGTCCTCGTTTATCAAGAGATCGAGTTTTGTTGATTCTTTTTTAATGATCGAGAAGACTGCAATAACATCTTAAAGTTTGCTGACGGTGATATCTATATTATCGGGGAGCATAAATAACAAATAGCTTTTATTGAAAATGGTATCAAATATAATTTCATTCATTTCCAAAGGATAGGCCATCGCTTTGTCCAAATCCAAAATTAATGTACATATTTAATATGCCTCAGTAGGAATTCGGCATATCATAATTGATAAGTTCGTGTCAATGGGTGTAATCCAATGAAAACCTATAAGATTCGCAGGAATACCAAACCAAGTTATGGTTTTATACAAATTTTGCCCTATCGAACTGCTAATGGAAGCAGTACAGTCGATAAAGGAGTGCGATGTTTCAATCTGTTTTTCTTGTCTATTCTACAAAATTTTCCTGGGATGATCACTTCTGATCAGTTGTAGATTTATCAGGCCTATTGATGTCTTTTTCCTAGGCGAGCGTAGATTTATCACGCCTATAGTCCTCTATGTGAACCGGATTTCCATTGATATATTTTCAATAGGCATTTGAATTTTAGTAGAATTTTCACTCTTTGCCTTTATTCTTTTATCTTTCCACAGACTCTTTCTAATGTTCTTTTCACAACCGTTTCTCGTGGGGTTTCTCCCTTTTCTTGTTCCACGGAGTTAGCTATATTATGCTTTAATATCTGATTGAATGGTTACCATGTACAGGGTTGCCCATATTCGACGGACCCATCTGGCAACGCCATAACTTTTGACAGAGATGTCAGATCGCTTAATGACATACCGCGTTTGAAGCGTCAGTCCAAGCAGATTTTTACCATGGAACAATACACGCCACGCGAGCGCTCTGAAATAGTTGAAATTTACATTCAACAGAAGAAGTCAATTGTGAAAACTCAACGTGCTTTTAAAATATTAAAAAAATGTGAGAAGTGCGCCTTCTAAGAACACCATTAAGCGTTTATACGAAAAATTTTCGACTGGTGAGGCTCTTTCTAATCCGAAGAGGCCAAATAAAAGTCGACCAAGGCGATCGGCCGAGAATATCGCTGCCGTACGAGCCAGTGTTGAGAGGTCCCCAAGAACATCCCAAAAACGCCGTTCTCAGCAGTTGGGCATGGCTCGGTCCACTTTACAACGGATTATTCGCGTTGATTTGCATTTGTTCCCGTACAAAATTCAATTGACGCAAAGATTGTTGCCTGCGGACAAGCCTCGTCGATTGGAATGGGCCCAACGAGTCATCGAAATGGCCGATGATGACGAGCAATTTTGGAACAAAATTATCATGTCCGATGAAGCCCATTTCGCATTGAATGGGACCGTAAATAAGCAAAATTGCCGTATTTACGCCACTGAAAATCCTCAGGAGATTCAAGAATTGCCTCTTCATGACGAAAAAGGCACAGTTTGGTGCGGCGTTAGTGCGAAAACGGTCATTGGGCCGTTTTTCTTCCAAAACGAAAATGGCCATGCTGTTACCATCAACCAGGAGCGTTATCGCGACATGATGACCAATTTTGTGATGCCAATTATTCGTCGAAAGCGTATGAGGCAGTTCTGGTTTCAACAAGACGGCGCTCCACCGCACACAAGTCGCATAACAATCGATTTTCTGAAGAATTTGTTTCCGGGCCGTTTGATGTCGAAAAGTGGTGATTTGGACTGGCCACCGCGTTCGCCTGATTTGACGCCCGCTGACTTCTTCTTGTGGGGACATTTGAAGTCAAAGGTTTACGTTAACAAGCCAAGGACCGTAGAAGAGCTCAAGGACAACATTCGTGAAGAAATAGCCGCTATTCCGGCCGAAATGTTGGCGAAAACGATGGAAAATGCTGCAAAAAGGGCACAATACGCCATCAACGCCAGAGGCGGCCATTTGAGAGATATCAAATTCAAAAATTGATGTAAACATATCTACTTGGAACAAATTAAATGAATAAGATTGCCAACCGCCAAATTTTTATTTTTTTCTTTGATTTGTTTTTTAAAAACACGGGTCCGTCGAATATGGGCAACCCTGTAGGCAGAATTTTTTCCTCAGACGTAATGTCAAATTTATCAGTGTACCAGGGATTATTTGGAAACAAATTTTATTTTCTAAATTGGTTTTTAAGCCGTGGCATTCGATAGCCATTTTGTGCCGTAATATGTTTCCACTATGTGTCAGGGAGGTCGGGATTAGGAGCGCTTTGTCGTAGTTATTGAAAGTTTGTTTAAGTAGGATGTGATTGTAGCGGAACTGTGGGGTTCTTGACGATGTCTAGCTTTCTCTGTGCTAGACTGTGTGATTTTTTTTTGTGCTGCGAAAAATTTTGAGTGAACTTTGTAGCGGAAGTATGGAGTTCTTGACGATATCTAGCTTTCTCTGTACTAAATTGCGTAATTTTTTTTTTTATTGCACAAATGCGTACTTTGATGCAATTTTAGATGCAAGTAAGTTATGGTTATCGTGCACAAAATTTTAGCATTTCTTATGTGTGGCTACTGAAAATTGAACGACATTCTGAATTTGTTCCCGAGTGTAAGCATTATTATTATATTTGGAAAGAATACGTTTCTTTTTACATGTTTTTATTCCTTAGTGTTCCATATTTGGGTTGTCTCCAAGTGTACCTTTATCATATTTTTTCTATACATGATTATGTTCTGAGAAATGATACAATCAATACTATTTTTTCCTTTGAATTTGATCTCAATGATTTGCGTAATTCTGTCATGTAGCTTTTTTGCGAGTAAGCACTTTGTTTCCTGCATAAGTAGTAGTATAGCAAAATACATGTATTGTGTAGCTCTTTGTGATGCAACAAATTGCAAATAAAACAAAAATGATTAAGTATTAGTTGCTAAGGTTACCATAAAATTGCTACTCATGTACGACATACGACATGTATTGTATTTGTTGACGAATCAATAAGAGGACTACGTCAGTGCTGTTGAATGTTATTCGAATGCAGTGAAATATTTTTGGTCATCATTAGTTGAAGGACTACTAATTCTAAAGTTAACAATTTGTTTCATACTGTAATTTAAAATTATATAAAACTAGCTGACCCGGCAAACGTTGTTTTTCCTTCAAAATGTTAATGTGGTAAAAAAATTAATTGCAAAAATCTCATCTCCAACGCCATCTATCACTTCAAATAAAACCTTTTAAACCTTCCGGAATACTCTACCAATAATTTAAGACCAAAATGAGCCAAATCGGTCCAACCGTTCTCGAGCTTTAGCGAGACTAACGCACAGCAATTGATTTATATATATATAAGATATAAGATGGACTGCCATCATTTGTTTTCTCACAAAGAAAAGTATTAAATGAATTTTGAAGATCTAGGTTTCAACCTGTTACTACTCTTTAACAAAAAACGTTAAGCTTTGCTGAAAAATTTAATTCCTTTAGGTTACCTAGACACAAATTTCACAAAAATTACAGGTCCACCACTGATCTGTAGTTTCGAGAAATGTGTTGAAAACAGATACCTTTACGAAGGTTCAGTTTCGTTTCGGATTTGATATTGTAAACTTTTTTAAAATACATTCGAAATTTGTTTCTTATTCATATTCGAAACAATAACTCAGTGCATAACGATTTAGTGGTTACAAAACCGCTACATTCGAAAGTTGTTTCTAATTCATATTCGAAACAATAACACACTGCATAAAGATTTAATAGTTACAAAACAAAATATGGCAAGGCTGTCAGCTGTTAAATAACTGTCATTTGAAGTAATATTTATTTAGTTAGGATCATGAAATATGGAAAATGGATCAAAAATGGTTAAAACTCAACACAAAAGAGGTGATTCAAACGTGAGCACTTTTCGTAGATGCGTGGAATGATTATGGTCGTCATAATCGAAATTGACAAGATAATAAAAAGATTTGAATAGGCTAAAAGCGTTACAAATGTGGTCAGGTCTGTGCATCATGGCAATGTACGCACTACCCAAAGTATCGGTTCTGTTAGTGAAAGTTTGTCGGATAGACCCAATTTCAATTCAGAGCGCAATGACTGATAGATAACCGACTTTTTATTTGGCCCGCAATTGAAGATTATGACTTGGAAGATATCGTATATGGTTTCAGCAAGAAGGCGCTATAAAACATATAACACCACTCGATTTTGGCTATATTGCATGAGCAGTTTCCAGAAAGCGTCAGAAAGACATCAATTGGCTACCAAAATCATGCGTATTGACGTCGTTATACTTTTTTGTAGGGCTACGTCAAAGACCGTGTTTATGCGGAAACTCACAAACGTTGGAGCATTTGAAAACGAACATTCGTCAAGTTATCGCCAAGATACTGCCCGAAATGTGCAAAAAACTGTGTCAAAAACTACCTCAAAAGGATCCACTACTGCAACCAATCCAGAGGCGGTCATTTAAATGTTATCGTATTTCGTACATAATGTCGAAGTCTAAGCATTAGAATGAAATAAAAGTTTCATCGAAACCATGGCTCCTGTTTGTGTTTTATTTCACTTTATTTGAAAACGAAAAATAGGTAACCTAACGTATTAATTCGTTTTTTATCTGAAATAAAATTTCAATTTTTTTCTCTATCGAAACGTAATAAAATAGATATTTTGATTCTGGGATCTGAAACGAAAATACAGTTTTATAAAGTTTTGTCTCTTAGTCTTAATCACAATTGAAATCAATTGTAATAGTTTCGCTTTTTGCCAGAGAAAAAGATCTGCTGCCGGAAGGTGGACAGGCATGTGTTTTTCGTATGTCTATATTTCGTGGTTGCCGTTCACCATCGCCGAACGGAAGGGATTCAGAGTTTTCCCCGTCTTCCACCGGTGAGGATACTGCATCCTTGCAATGTAGTATCGACTGCTCCATTCACCTGGGGTCTCCGCACTTTCAGGTGTTATAAAAATGTCCAGTCTGTACTCTTTTGCTCCATTCCCGTGAATTACGGTGTATAAATCATAATTTGGTAGAAGCTTTGCTTTTGCTTTGCTACGCAATTTCAAATGGGGATCAGGAGGCCCTGGGACTGAATTCTCGCCTGATCATTTAGTGTAGAACTCTTAGTAGAAGCATCACGCGGGTTGTGATTGATACCAAAATCGCTGGTAGAGACTTTGTGCTCGAATGTGGAGTTGCATTGCAACCGGGTGCTACAGACCCATAGAGTAGCAGAGGTGGTAAGATAGGTCTAACCTCCGCCACTACTAGCATAATCAATTTGGTATCTTTTGGCTAAAAGAAAGGGCTGACAATTGCGGTAGTACCAAAATTGTCAGCCGCTATACCTAGATATAGTCAGCCACATAACTAGTTGGCAATCGCGTTGTAATATGCCCAGTGTATTGCACACCGTGGGTAAGGCCTTCACGGTGAGACTCACTTTAAACCCCCGTAGACTCTCGCCGAAGTTCGAAATGAGTAAGATCCCTTCTGCAACACGATTATATCATGGGAGAACTATATACAGGGTGGGCCATATGAGTGTTGGCGATTTAATTCTTCAATTTCTCGGTAACGCGCGGCGCGAGGTGGCGGGGGGATATGTTGTTCGCTGCGCCGCTTCCTGGAAATTTAGTCGCGATGGAGCCGTACACGGGAGTGCAGCGTGCATTTTGTGTCCGAGCGTATTACGAAAACAATAAATCAGTGATTACTGCACGACGTTTGTATCGGCATGAACACGGTTTACACGATTTAAGTGAAGTTCCAAGCGCCAATGTGATACGAAAATGGATCAGAATGTTCGAAACAACCGGCTCAACAGTACCAATTACGGTTCGTGGTCGCCCAGTTTCTGCAAGATCAGCCGACATTGTGGAGCGTGTTCGTGTTTTAGTTCAGCGAAATCCGCAACAGTCAGCACGTAAGATAAGTCAGTCTTTGGATGTCAAAAGAACAACTTTACGACGAATTTTGAAACGTGATTTGCATTTGAAGGCTTATAAGATTCAGATAGTCCAAGAATTAAAACCCGATGATGCCAATAACCGACTTAACTTTGTCAATTTGATGCTAGAGCGGTTCAACAATTTCAACCACGTGATTTTTAGTGATGAGGCCAATTTTCACCTTAATGGCCATGTGAACAAGCAAAATTGTCGGTTCTGGTCCGAGACTAATCCCCGACGCTTGCACGAACGTCCACTTCACAGCCCTAAGCTTGTCGTGTGGGCTGGGATAACGTCAACCGGTATTATTGGACCATACTTTTTTGAGGACGAAAGAGGGCATGCGATGACGGTTAGAGCGAACAATTATTGCAACATGCTAGCAGACTTTTTGGTGCCAGCTTTGCAAGAACTTCAAGGCAATACCTCGAGGATGTGGTTTCAACAGGATGAGGCCACATGTCATACGGCTAGGGTATCCATAGAGCTGCTGAAAAATGTTTTTCCTGGAAAACTCATTTCGAAAAGGGGGGACATTGAATGGCCCCCACGTAGCCCCGATCTCTCTCCATGCGTTTATTTTCTATGGGGCTACCTCAAATCGGTAGTCTACGAGAATAATCCGACCAATTTAGAGCAGTTGAAGAGGAACATTATTCAGGAAAGTAACAAAATACCGAGAACAACTTTTCAACGAGTTTTCCAAAATTTGCGACTTCGGTTCCAAGAGTGTCAAGCAGCCGAGGGAAGCCATTTGGACAACATTATTTTTAAGTCTTAAAAATTCCCATGCTTCTACTTTTTACAAAATACAAATATATTTTTTTTTTGTTTCGTAGTTTTTTTTTAATTGAATATTTAAACCGCCAACATCCTTATGGCCCACCCTGTACATGCGATTTAATAATATTGTACCACAGAAGATACAATTTTTGTCAACATTCACCCTAAAAGCTTGCCCTATAAAATATAAGAAATCGATTTTTATCACACTCCTGCGGGAGTGGACGCTAGATATTACATGAATTTAGCTTTAATATTTTTATACGATTACAAGTAGATACAATTTTAGCACAGTCACACTCCAATTTTAACTGAGATTTTTTTGTGTGCCTAATTTTAAAGAAGGATAAACCAAAATATCAATATTAGTCATCTTAACTGTAATCGTTTGATTTGATCGATGACACTATTTTAATCACATTTTTAGTCCTGAAAGCACCAATTTCGAAAAGTTCCTTAGTATCGCATGACTATTCAGCTAAGAGAAATGTGAATTGGGCAATTGAGCTGAGTGACGGTAGCGGTTTTGTCTATTTTTCGGTTTCAAAACTAACGATAAATACTCGTAGAACACACATAAAGCTATGATTTCGATGAAACCTTTATTTCATTATAATGCCTGGACCTTGAAATTATGTACGCAATGCGATATCATTTTAATGACAGTCTCTGAATTGGTTATAGCAGTAGATATTTTCGAGGTAGTTTTCGACCACTTTTTCGCACATTTCGGGCGGGCACATGTCTCGGCGATGACTTGAAAATGTTGGTTTTTAAATGCTCCAACGTTTGGGGATATCGGGGTAAATACGGTTTTTGACGTAGCCTTAACGGCTTCAAATCGCATGCTCTTAGCGGCCAACTATTATAAAAGTTTCTCATGTAATAAATCCAAAATAGGTCGTGTTGTTCGGTTCATGGCAACGTCTTGTTGTAACCCCATGTCGTGCACTTCATAATCTTCAATTACAGACCAAAAAAAAAAAAAAGTCGGTTCTCACGGCCATGAATGAAATTCGAATTAAACATCACACTTTCACTAGCCGAAGCGATATTTTAGGCAGTACTTACATTGCAATGATGCACAAGCCTAACCACATCTGTAACGCTTTCAGTCCAAATCCCAAATTTCTTTATAATATTGCCAATTCCTTGCATAATAAGTTGATTATAACGACCATAATCAATCCGTAATGTACGAAAATTGCCCACACTTGAATCGCCAGTTTTACTTTTCGGTTGTTAAACGACCCATATTCCTAAATGGCAAACGTTTCACCAAATAAATAGCACTTTAGATGACAGTTATTTAACAGCTTGCAATAATGTCAGACCGGTGGTTTCGAAACCACTGCATAAACCTATAGCTGTGATACAGTCAACTGAAACAAGTTGCCTGTTTTACGTAAGAAGAGGATTGATTGATTATTTGTACGGCTATGCGGTTACAGATGCAGGCAAATACTTCTTACAACTGAACAAATTTTCAGAGAGCAGAGAGCAACAAGATTTTTGAATTTTTTACTTTTTTGGTCATTTCCATATTTTGGACATTGTTATATTTGTTAGTGTGAACCAACCAATGCGGTATCACTTTTTAACCATCGCCTACAAGACCCTCTCGAGTGTGGTATGTAAAGAATGAAAGCCTATTCTCTTTAACCTAACTGAACCATAACAGTGCAGCTTTAATCTACAATTCACAAAATCTTCGCACCAGGGCAAATCTTGCACAGGGTGAAGTACCAATTGCGCTGCAATAAGAAATTCCAATAACTTTTTTAATATATATATTTCATTTTTTTCTGATTGTATAGAAAATTCAATTTCATTTTATATAACTAATTGGTTTTGAAGATGATGCACCGTAAATGACCTCCACAGTCCAGGTGGGGCTACCTTGGGGCCAACGGAAAGTAGAGCTTTTGGACACTAACTTGCTTGGGAATTGTCGTTGGAGCTCCGATATAACCGGTCTGGCTAAGTGTGAAGTTGCTCCATCTAACTAGAAGCCACTTCATTTCTCCACTACTTCACCGTCTTTAAGCAACTGTCGTCATTGACAGTTGGCAGTAGCATGATTCCTGTGCCATCCTGTATGTGTGAAGAATAGTAATCAGCAACTGGTTCATTAATATTTTACCCACAAAGCGAGTAACCTCCATTCCAAAAGTCATTTTAATTTTTTTAAATAAACTCATTCAAATATTCTAGTTGAAATTGAATTCTTTAAGACGTTAAAGTCATAAAAAATTTCCTTAGCTATATTCCAAATTAGCTGACGAAGACTTAGGGTCACTCACATATATATTGCTTTATTTTGATAACTAACAATACTCGAAATCCATCATATGTATATCAATCCACTTATGATACAAAACCATCATATTGACCTTATCCCGGCAAATATGATGTACATCACTGGCCGGCTTTCCAATAAAGTAAATAAGGCTCTAAGTCGTTTTAGGTGAAAGTGAAACCAATTGGTAAACCTTGGTAGGCACAAACACAGCTGTACAAAATGAGTATTACAATGAAGTGGTTATTACGTACATTTCACCCAATGGTGCGATCCAAATATTTACGAAACAGAAAAATGTAAAGGTCAACAATAATAAAAAATATATTCATACTGAATAATTCCATTGATGTTTAAGGACTGCTGCCCTGCTGGGCTATGAAGAGGTTGCCTGCTATTGTAAACAAACCATATTATTCATATTACTTGAATTTAAATAGAATGATAAAAATGTTAATCACACGCATTGAACACTTGAAGAGGCCACAAAATAAGTGAAAATCAATCAAAAAGTATATCATTTTCACAACTTTCGATGAAACAGTATATGAATTGTTATCACTTCCAAAGGAGCTCCTAATATTAAGGAAATTGATTGTTGCTCAATTGGCGAAATTGCATCGTAATGCAGCGCAGTTGTTAGGAATCGATTCGAAAAAACTGGAGGTGGAAAATCCGCTTTTAATGACAGCCTCTATTATAGAGCAGGATAGTTTACTGAAATGCAGCTTGTAATGGTACATTTTAATAGCAAATTTTCCTCTCATATGTCTCTATAGGGAACATCTAGAAAATGAATAATATTTATAACCAAGAAAGAAATTGTCTTTTCATTGCTGATATGTCTTATTAATATATGGTGAGGATACATCACATAGTGCATCCGTGCTATGACAGACATGCTATAAATTTATTGCTTATTATGTAGACTTTCACCACTTTGCTAAAACATTGTGTCAAATTTCAGCCTCGCTTTATGCACGTTTTTCTCCGGTGGATTGTGAAGTCTTGTTATTGGTACAGGGTGGCGCAACAGAACGTGCATATTTAAAAAATAGATTAAAAAATAAATACAAAAGGTATGGTTAAAATATATCTAAGGCATTGTAGAGTAATAAATGGAGTTTATTTTTTTTAAAATAACATCATCTAAATGGTGACCCTCTCTACGATGGCACTCCTCTAACCGCAAACGAAGATTATTGAAAACTTTCTTCAGTAATACTGGTGCAATGGCTGCCATTTCACCACGAATATTCTCCTTGAGCTGAACGGATTATTGGATTAGCTTGGATTATTACTGGAGACTTTGTGTTTGAGGTATCCCCACAAAAAAAAAAGTCAAGAGGCGTCAAGTCGGTTTGCTTTACCACCGCCATGGAGTCATTTGATGTGTGACAGGTAGCTCCATCTTGTTGGAACCAAGTTCTGGAATTCACTATTCTTGAACTTTCAATTTCTGGAGCCAAAAATCCGTATTAACCGTGACGTTTTGACCCCGCGCATTTTCGAAGAAAAAAGGACCTATTATTCCTCTGCCAGAGATTGCTGCCCATACTGTCACTTTAGAACTATGCAATGGTTTCTGGTGTTTGATTGTGGGATTTTAACTGTTCCAGTAACGACAATTTTGACGGTTCACGAACCCATTCATAAGGAAATGAGCCTCGTCAGAGAAAAGGACATTGTCAAAATTGGAAAATCGATTAAGCATTTCATTAGCAAATGCGAGCCTTGCTATGAAGTCAGACTCTTTCAATTCTTGTGTTAATTGCAGCTTATATGGATGCAGTTTAAGAACCAATGTTAAAATTCGTTGCAAACTTCGTCGCAATAATTGTAAGACAGACGATCTCTTGCGAGTCGACATTTGTGGATTTCCTCGTACTGACTCCATAACTCTCTCAACATTGTCTTCGGTCCTAGATGTTCTTGGGCGACCATTTGCTTGTGTTAAATATTGAACCGGTCTCTTCAAAACGCTTTACCCATATTTTAATTAAATTAACACTCGGAGCTTCACTAATTCGCCGTAGTCCACATTCAGCAGAATATAGTCGCCTAGTAGCAATATATGAACGAGAGTTCTCGTAAAATGTGCGCACGCAAAATGCGCGACGTTTCCCGTCGAAGTGATTCATAGTGACTAAAACTCCATGAGCCCGCCAACCCAACGATGTAGGCGCCCCCCGCCCGCGCCTTTTCTACCCCGCAAAAAAAGATGATGCAATATGCACGTTCTATTGCTCCACCCTGTATTTAAGAGGCTATAACCGCTGAATCTGTTTATTGAAAACACTGAACATCAACAATATTCGCTGATAAGCCCGATTAATTCTTAATTTTTACCCCTTTCAATAACATTGTTGAAATTTTGACACTCTCTGTACGAAATTTAAAAATCTCCTCAAATACTTATCCAATAATGGCAGTTTTTGAATAGGAGCATCCAGGGAGTACCAATCATATTTT
>JAHXMU010000726.1:662217-699743 GCA_019455685.1 Philornis downsi | reverse complement strand
GTATAGTAAAGAGAGATCTATTTTTTTCAATAGATTGTTTTAGTAATCTGTATATAAGAGCGATCGGGATACGCTAGATGGCGTAAGAAAAATAAAATTTCCTATTCAAAAAAAAAAGTAGTGTTTGAGCATTCGTCTAAGGTGGACGCTAGCAAAGAGAAAATACATCATATTTTACAGTTTTTTTCGACAACAATGAAAACGGAGGTCCTGACACTGTAACAGCCTATCACACCCAATTTTCGTCGATGCCGTTCTGGTAATTTTGGTATCAAAGATACATCACGTTTTGGAAGGCTAATTGTCGAAAATGTTGATAAAATAATGAAAATCGTCATGTAATCTGTTTCGACTGCCCAAGAGTTAACCGCTTGCATAAGGCTGGATACAAAAATATGTTCGATATATGGGTGCCACACGGTGGGCCGAATTTCCATTTGTGAATTGACGCAGAATTGCGATGAAATCAATCCATTTCTAAAGTGGACGGTGGCGAAAAGTAGATCACTTTAGACAACGTTAAGTGAAAACGGCGGTCAAGCTAGGATTGACGGTCAGGAAGGTTATGCAATGTTTATGGAAGAATTGACAAGGAATCATCTACTATGAGTTGTTTCCATACCCAAGCACTTAATTCGCACCTACATTGTCGCCAATGGGAGCGTCTGAAGAAAGCAATCGCCTAGAAGCGACCAATAGTATATAACATATGCTCCATCAAGGCAACGCAAGGCCACACACATTGATTTTGACTCTCCACCTTATAGTCCGCACCTGGCACCAAGTGATTACCATCTGTCCTCTCTATGGAATAATTTTGTTGGTGAAAATTTCGCCATGAGAAGAACTTGTAAAAATCGTCTGTCCCAGTTTAAAGGTTCAAATCGGATTATTTTAACTAAACAAAGCTTACAATGTCATGCAAAATCAATAGATTTCTCTTTACTACACCATATATCCACATACAGAAGTTCAGGAACTGAGAAACAGAAAACAAATCGCTCTGTTTTCTGCTTGACAGAAAGAATGTCTTATCCTAGATTTATGTTCAAAAAATCTTTGGATAGATAATGACAGGAGCAAAGTTGAACAGGTGTATAGTTCAAAATGTGTGATTCGAAATTGTTCTTGCTCGAGCCAAGTCCAGACAATTTCTAATATCAGTATAAATTTCTTAATATTGCACCGATATGATTCGACCTACACGACAATGCTGCTTGGGTTAAATTTTGAAAAGTTGTAAAAGAATTTTCATAACCGACTACGAAAGAAACCGGCTGCTACATGTTTATAATTCCTCATGTGTCATTCGTTTTAAACATAATAAAAGTATGAAAATACAAGATGTTTGACAACCTATTGGCACACTAAAAGCATCCAAATCAGAACTATGGGGGGATTTAACCCAACACTATGTTCATTCTAAACACGAATTCGCTGCCACTTCGTTCCACTCAATCAATTTCTTGTCTCAAAATGCACTGTCACCTGCACAATCAATAACTGCGTCAAAATCCATAGGAATGACATTCTTGCGTAGTGAGGATGCAACAAAGCAAGGGGAAATTATCACAAACAAATTCTATTTTAGTCCAAAATGATTACAATAATTATGACTCAAACTGTTCAAATTCCTATCTAAGTTGCATACAATTCAATCAAAACAATTCATATGGAGATAAGACGATGACTCATGTGCAATTAGACTTATTAAAAGGAGTTATAATCAGAAGCATTCTCCACTTTAATGCTATAAAGCAAATTCAGAATATTGGATTTTATAAACTTTTCTCAAATGCAAAAAATCAATATTACAAATGTTAATAGGAAATTTGGAACTTCATTAGAACTTTAAATATATGATAAATTATGAAAACATTTCTCTATTAAACAACAAATGAAAATTAAATTGTTATCTTATCTTAAATACGGTGTGCCTGACGTAGCCGGCGTTGATAGTTTGCTAATTAATCTAAGCATGTTCTGAACTAACTAGCTAGAGAGATGACCACAACGTGATTAATGGAAATGGTTGTAAAAAGTTATTATGGGGAAGAACATATTTAAGAAGTCTAAAAAGTTGGGCAAATATCCGACTTTAATAAATACCCAAAACTCTATAAAGATGTTTTTATCAAATTGATACCTCGTGCGGATTTCTGAGCAGCAGACAAGTTACTTCACTCGAAGATATGATTTTGAGACAAAAAGAGAATTTTCAGAGGAACACCGACCTCTGTAACATATTTCAGGAATTTACAATAGTTTTTTTTTTACGGATAACACTGGAGATTAAACAACATGTATGCCTTTGCTATAACTTCCGAACATCCCTTTTGTGGTGTTCCAATAAAACAAGGATCAACATAGACAGTATAATATGGTCCCAAAAACGATTTCGATATGATCATTTCAAAATATTTCTTCTGAAATAGAGAGCATATCCCAAAACTATTACAAAGGGAATCTACGGATTTCGAAAACTGATACCACGATCAGGTAACTTTTTAAGTTTCTTCGGACCAGCTCTAATTTTTGAGATATAATACATCGAAATTAAAAAAATCAGATTTGGTACATTATTACATTATTATTGACTCAATCTATAGTGCAAATAGTTATAAATAGCAACCGCTGATTTCAACGATATTATTAATATCATATGTTGTAGTTTTGGAGATAACAAATATTGCCCTCGCAACGCGGAGTTCGTCTCCGACCTTTTACTTAGTTTATTTACAGTGCTCGGTTTTATCCGTACATCTGAGTCTTTGACTTTGGATAAAAATATCGAACAAAGAATTTGGCTCAAATTTTGTATTGCAAATGGAATTATGTGCACTGAGTCGCTGAACTATGTGAAAACTCGCTGATTTTCGCAAAAAAACACGTGAATATAAGTGATATAGCTTATTTAAAAGCGGTCGAGATGTGGTGGGAGATTTGCCTCGACCAAACCGGCCATCAATGCCTTTAACTGAAGTTTCGATAAAGTGGAGGAAATGGTGACTGAAAATCGCCATTTAGGTTTGAGTTAAATTACAACTTTACAATGATTTGCATCAGTAAAAACAGAGAAACAATTGTGCAGATGATATTTGTAGAGCTAAAAGATAATTAGGGGATTTGTAGAAGAGGCAGGTTTTTAAGTAATTTAGTTTTCAAGGTACACCTATATGCCTAGATAGCAACATCGCAAACTTTCAAAATTAAGGAACACAACCCAAAATACCGCTTCTGGGCTGTGAATCGCGGATATTTTAAACAAAACGCACAGTGGTTAACTCGTCGCTGATTATGCAATCGAATTAGTAGCCATTATATGGGGGAAAATGCCGCAATTGGAAATAAAGTTTTCAGCGTATTTTCGGAAAAAGCGATTTTTCGAATAACGAAAAGTGGATTTTCGAAAAAAATTTAAAATGCTGTAACTATCACTTACGATAATGAATACCCAAAAAGGATATATCGTACGATGTAATGAAATTATCGTTTGATCTACTGATTTTATTTAAAAATAAATCGCAAAAAAAAAATTTTGATCCTAAAATAAGTCCTAGTCGCGCTGTAGTCCCATAAATTGTTTCAAATATGCTCCAATCTTCTTAAAACAAAACTTGGTTACATATTGAAAACATTCAAAATCAGGTCTTGAATTTAAATGGGAAATATCAAAAAAATTCTAAAAGCCGCCTTATTACACTTTCGGAATGTATAGTTTTATGTGAATATAAGCTGATCTTCTCTATAAACCAAAAATCTGATTTCGAATTTTATTTATGTTTTTAGCTTCAGGGATGCGCGTATTTAGGTCTTGCCATCTGGGGCATTATAATGAAAGAATGTTCCAATGATACGTCTGACATAACGGCGAAACCATTCCAATTTGCCATGGATTTAGTCTATTTTTTAAGTAAGTATTCAGCGCTTTTAGTTAATTAAAGGCGAATGCGGTAACTTTATTTGCTTCTGCAACAGATCAAGAATGTGGCGAACCTTCGATAAGCATTCAAGGTATGGCGGAATCAATACCCATAAATGTCAACTGGGGTGAATCGGATAATGTTACGAATCGAACTAACATATTTGTCATCGTTTATGCTGCCGTTAGTGCCCTATGGATTGTAACGTCGTTGCTGGTTATCACCACAGTTTGTGGCCCGGTAACGAAAATGGTGAAAGCTCTGTGTTTTTGGCCCTGGTTCTTGGTAATCATGGCAGGATGCGTGTTAGATGCTGTGGCCACTGGTTTCCACGTCAAAGATATCCTACATACAACGGTAAATATTACTACACAACTTTATGTACGCAATACTATACGTGTTGATAAATTTATTAACATATTTTTGCAGTCTGTCGAAAAAACCTTTGATTATTTGGGTCTTGATGCACCGAAGGAAGCCATGAACTTCTTAACCCCTTTTGATGCGTACTTTATAACACCGGCGGTTATAATGACGTGCATTAGCTCCCGTATCGTTTTAATTTGGTTATTAAACATATTTGGATCGTTGTTTTGCCTGTCACTATCGAATGTCTTGTCAAAGAGGGTAAGATATACAACTAAATACACCTCGTCTTTAAATATAATTTAAGTATGTATATATTTACTTATATACCACGGGGGGAGGGGGGTGATATGCGAAAGATAAAGTAGACCTGTATACGAATTATCTTAGGGCCGTCAAGCACGAGATGTATCTGCCACTAAGTGTCAGTGTATGGAATTGAACACTCATATAAAGACCAATAAAACAAATTATGTCGAATTTAACAAATATAGCTTTTTGTATATCTTATATATCAATTTAAGCTAATTTTATAAGAAAAAATATTTATAGTCCAACCGATAGTTAATTTCCGCATACAACTTGCGTCCATTTGGGACCAGATACCTTTTCATTTTTAAAATCAGGCAGTTGTAAGTTTTACGTTTGCAACCAGTGCGGCAAATACTTTTCTGTCGATTGGTCGAAACTGGATGACATTCACATGACGACTTTCGTGGCTTTTGCAGAGCGTTAAAAAAAACTTTAAGTCAAACGAAATTACAGTTTTGACATTTATAAACAATTGCTCAAAAAATTTATTGATTTTCGATGTATATACGAGGTGTGATAAAAAAATAACCGCTATTTCAAATTTTTTCCAAAAGTATTTATTTATTCATCAATAACTATCTTGTCCCCTTCAAAGTAATCCCCCTCAGATATAATACACTTATACCAGCGTTTTTTCCAATCTTCGAAACACTTCTGAAACGCGCTTTTTGGTATCGCCAACTGCTTCTGTTTCGATTTGTCTTTTATCTCCTAAATCGTAGCAAAATGCTTTCCTTTCATCGATGTCTTCAGTTTTGGGAAGAGGAAAAAATCAGCGGGGGCCAAGTCCGGTGAATACGGTGGTTGAGGCATGAATGCGGTTTTGTTTTTGGCCAATAACTCACACACAAGCATCGATGTGTGAGCTGATGCGTTATCATGGTGCAATATCCATGATTTCAACGATTTGCAATCGTTGCTCGTTTGTTAGTCTTTCCATGATGAAATGACAGAGTATACTGTACACTTTTCACTTTGACAGATGACGTTTGGACGGCATTACCAAGCATTGCTGCCAACCTGAAAAACTTAAATCTTAAAAAATCACCCTATATAAATATAAATTATACGATTATTTATGAATATTTGGAACACGATGGAAATGCTGTTCACTACTTAGAATAAACCTTGGTGCAGAAACCCAATACACACTCCTGCGTTTCTTTGAAAATAAATTTCAAAATAATTGAATTTTACAATTAGAAAAGTAAAGAGTGTTTTGAATATCACAAATTTGAGCTCGTGTTTATATACTATAATATACAAAATTGTAGAAGGCGTTCGTCAATGGCGTTTGTCATTGACGTTCGTTATCCCAAGTATTCAGTAAAAAACGAAAAACATTTTTAGATAAATTATTCGTCTGATCTAAGTAAATCGGAAACAGCAATATTACGCATATTTTTACTTATTAACTTAAATATCCATAAAAGCGAAATAAAAACTTAGCGGTATACAAATTATCTGTGAACTCATATTTGTTGAGAAAATTAAATATTGTAAAAAATGCTCATAGAAAATAGCGAATAATTCGGTATCGTATGAATTATACCAAAATTTTATTTTTTCATATGGTTAAGGATAATATCGAGAAAATATGACGCAAAAAATGATCATACAGTTGGACCGAGAGGTTCCCAATATTTATTTTTTTAAATAACTATTGATATTCTGCGACATTGGAAAAGACACGCAAAAAATCTGTCGGAACAAAAAATGAGCATAGGGTTGCACCAAGAGGTTCCCAAAATTTAATTTTTTTTGTAATATTTTGCAACCAAAAAAAAATACATGCAAAAAATATGCCCGATTCACTAAATATATCGGCAGAATATCAATAAAATCGAAATTCATGAAAAAAAATTAATTTAGCCATATTTTTACTTATTTATTTATTTATATTTGTTATTTTTTATATATTCGCAAAAAAAAAAACATTTAAATTTTACAATAATAACTGCCCTTAATGAAAATATTTCATTTTAATTTTTTTCAAAAATGATCGACCATCGAAAAATAATGGGCACGCTTCAAAAATTTTAACCCTCAACAAACAAGCAAGCTATTTAATAATATAATTAATTATACATATATCATACAACATATCTTGAGCTTCATCTTGTTGGCAGAGATATATCATAACATGAAAATTTTCATTATCATTAAAATTTCATCACAATTGTTTCAAGGAACCAATAATAAAAATTAAGAAAATTTTCTGACGGAAAAATTTATCTTTAAATTTCACGACCATTTTTTTATGTGGAGTTTCACCGTCAGGAGTTTCAAAAGTCAGCACAGTACCAGCCTTTAGGCTGAAATGTGACTTGATCCTTAAATAAGCAAAAAAAAAACGCTTAAATTCCTATAAAAAATTAAACTAGCTTTGACGAGTCAAATGCCGATATTATAGTTATTTTTTCTTTGCCATTGCTGTCTTATTTTCGTATGGACTTCTCCTTTCACCTTATACAAAGTTGTTAGTTTATACAAAATAACAATTTTCTATGCTGCATACCATCATTGTCGCTAATGAAACCAATCGGGGTGGGATGAAATGAAGGAGAAGGCTGATAACAGATTAAAAAGGAAACTAAACCTAGCGATTTCATTTGTCGCCAAAGATAGCCTAACGACAAATCATACAGCTCTGCTAATCAAATTTCTCAAAATTGGAGAAAAATCTTTTCTTTTCACATAAATTGACTCCGAACGGAACTGATCATCAATAGTTTCTCCCTCAGTGCAATCATTAAGTAATAAAAGCAATTAACAATATTGGCAGCAAATTATGTAGATCACTATTAAATTTTAAGTTGCATATAGACATTAATATATCAGTATTAAATGACGACATTATTTGTTACAGAACTCCTCAACGAAAAGCAGCATCACAAGCGCAGCTACGACTGTAACCGCCCCTGTCACCACGCCACAAGTGCAACAGCCCACACGAGAGGAACAAATATTTGCTCAAGAGCTAGCACAGCATCAGAAACCGGAAACATCTCAAGTTCAAGAGTCCCCACTAATCAGACCAAAACCTTTGATTATACAAAACGTAACAACCGTCCAAAGGCAGTCATCTATTCCCCCACAAAATAATAATTACAATAGACAGTATGATCTGCAATCACCCACGGCACCATCGCCAAATGTTTCATCGCCAGCAAGTGATGTGGTGACATATCGAAACGCTGATACGCACCCGGACCGAATAAACTATCCTGTGCAACAACCGCAACGCCCAACACAGTCGCAACCAACTCACGAGGCACTGTCACCGGTTTCTCCCCTGAATAATAGATATTCGTCTGCAACCGATAGCTCTTCTTTTGCTCAACAACAAAATCAAAGAGTTAGTGAAGAGTTAAGGGGACAATTGCCTTGGTCGTACACTAGTATGCCGCCACCGGTACCAAAAAAACCACAAATGCAAATGTATCCAGAAATACCAGAGCCAGATTATGGCAACTGAAGGATCACAGGAAATGCACGCAACAGTGCAAATAAATTAGATATCCATTTTGTCAGGAAGTTCCATTTGCAAAATTGTGTGATAAATATAATAATTACCATAACTGTTGTTTCTGTTTTTCGATGTTATTTTACTTTAAGCGTCATTTTTGAAATAAATATTCACTTTTTACAAGCATATAATATAAGTATGTATCAAACAGTTGGGCAAAGAAAGTAAATACAACTTACAGTTGACGCAGATTAAGCTTTCTTTGGTTGTATTTGGACACCTCACGCAAAATAGAGTTTACTTCCAATTCCACACATTTTCCATCCATGTGAAATTCCGCTTTTGGTACTTCGTTGCAAGATTTGGAACCCACTACCACAACAATGGGGTAACCCATTCTAAAAGAAAAGTAAATATTCAGCATCTTTTAACAAAATTTGCGCATTTATAAACATTATACCTCTTGGCGTCCATCAATCTTTTGCCAATGGTCAAGTATTTACGGTCATCATATAATAACTCTCCGGCGCAGATGACCTCCAATTGATGCAAGAGTTCTTGCTCTATGAGACCACCACCGCCTTGCTCTTCTTTACTTCCCTGCTTAGGTCCAATTACGCAGACATCATAGGGTGTCAAAAGAGATGGCCATCTCAATTCATTTTCCGTCGACAGAACTTCTAAACATGCAGCCAATATTCGACTTATGCCAATGCCATAACATCCCATGATTAAGTTTTTCGGTTTGCCGTCCGTATGCAGATAGGTGGCATTAAATACTTTTGTATACCGATCACCCAGAAGAAATGCATGGGCCACCTCCATTCCCTTAACTTGCTTTATATCTTTGCCCTTACACTTAACACAGGATGTAAGTAAGGCATTTTCACCCATCACTTCAACATTAAATGCGTAGTTACAGTTTTGGCAGTGCAACAAGTGATCTTCCCCCGCGGGAGATATATAATGGTACTCGTGAGAAAGTTTACCACCCATTATGCCAGTGGAGGCTTCAACTGTTCTTAAACAATGACAATAACAATAACAATTGTACCGTATAAACAAATCATTTTACAAAAATAAATTTACTATATATAAAAATAATTTTACTATTCATTATTATAATTTTGTATATATATTTCAGATTGCATTTGCTTAAGAAGAATGAGTCGCTCACAGGGAAATTTTATAGATTGAGGAAACATTTCTGAATGACATTTTTGGTATCTCCCTTAATCTATAATCAACGGCGAAAGTTATATTGATGTAGGCCTTAAAGTTTAGCCTTGAAATTGGTTGAATCAGAATAATTCTCACAAAAATAATTCCAATTTTTCTAATATTTTGTTGCATTCTAGCTCCATATTAAAAAAAAAAATAATAACTGAGATATATGTCATCGTATGCAAATATTTTGCAGTTGTCGTCGGTTTTGTACAACATTGTTGAATCACTGTTTTTAAAAGTTCTCATTATAGCGTAAAAAAAATTTCCGTGTATGCCATGAATCAGATATGAGAGAGGTTCCCAGACTCTGTGAGCTTACATTCATTTTATTTTTAGACTCATTGGAAACACCCTGCTATTGTTTAACTCTACTCTTGTCAATTGCACAACGCAATAACCGCGCTCAAAGAAAGATATATTTGGTATATCTGAACTTGAACCCTAGGTTTCGGCCTCGTATGCACGATAATCACGTGTAACAACCACCGAATTGGCTTGAATAATACAGAAAGAAAAACTATACACTGATTAATAACGATTCTATCGAAAAGTGACAAATGTCGTATTTCAGAGAATTCTTTTAAAAGAGTAACTCACGACTCTGCAAGGCAAACGTATTGACTTGATGAATGCAAACTGAATTTGTAGATGCAATTTGTAAGTCATTTCTACGTATGCATGGGACAAAGTTGGGGCATGTATCAGTTTACTTTTAGAGTAAATCAGTTTATTTCATAGATAAATTTTCAACAAACTATGCAATTTACTATCAATATTTGCAGATAGAGCCGAGTTAGTATGCATTATTATTAAAACTATACAATTCACAGAATTCATATAAAAGTAAACTAAAGTCATAAAATTGTACATTTGATATTTATCCACACCCAACGACAACAAAACTTACAATCCGCACAAGCAATAAGGCAAATGTGTTTATATGAAATCAATATGCATCAATTCGTTTACAAATTCAATGCGATCCGATGATCCGCAGTAACATATTTTGGAATGACTAAAAGAATGTGACTTTTGTAAGTAATTAGACATTATTTAAAACATTGGGAGGGTTTGTAAAAGAATTATGTATTTGCGCTAATATCACTTAAAAAACATAACTCGTGAGGGGTGTTTATTGTGCCGATTAAAAATTTGGGTTTGGAATTAGATACGCTAAGTAATTGATTCCAAGACGTCACTTCAAATATTCTATTTACGTGTGCCTCTATAAAGTTTACAATATGCTTGGCTTTACAATACTAAATAAATGATGTAAAAACTTTGTATAAACTCACAGCGTTTATACTTATAATAATTTGAAAATAAATTACTTAATACTCAATTTATACGTCAAAAATGTCCTTAATTTGAATTGCTAATCAATGTGCAGTACGTATGCAATCGTGAATTGCTTTTGTTTTATCTATGCTATAAAATTTACTTGTTACCTATTGTGTATTAATTAATACAATGAATTGTAAAAAAGATAAATTGTAAAGTGACAAGTTAAGATAGTAAGCCAAAAATGGCACTTCTTTGCCTCACATCATAGCAAATAGTAATTTTCTACCCTCATCTCGAATTCAACGTTAGATTTACCTATTATAACGTGAACTGAGCTTCCGTTGTTCATCACTTCTTTCATAAGCATTATATGGTAAGGTATAACCTGTTATCCTCAAAGATCCCTCCACTATTTCTAATACTTTGGGGTTTAATCTCTGGTTGTATCCTCTCGCTGTACGAGAGATTATAAGAATCTAAGACTATCATCAATTTCTACAACTATCCCGCTACCGCAAAGAGGTGAAATTTGCCTTTACCAATGATACAGTCCACATCATAACACTCACATTCGTTGAAGATCGATTGGAATCGACGTCAACCGCTATTATCAAACTCTCTCCAAACACCGATACCACCGGGTCGCTTCCCTCCTTAGCACAAACACTAACGTATGGTCAAACTTCTAAATGTATAATTTTCTTTTTTGTACATGTACATTTAAAATGTGTAATTTGCTTTTTTGAATGTTGGTTGAATATATATTTTAGCCTTTTATTGGCTATTATCAAACTCTCTCCAAACACCGATACCACCGGGTCGCTTCCCTCCTTAGCACAAACACTAACGTATGATCAAACTTCTAAATGTATAATTTTCTTTTTTGTACATGTACATTTAACATGTGTAATTTGCTTTTTTGAATGTTGGTTGAATATATATTTTAGCCTTTTATTGGCTTTTAAAAATAATTGAAATTTAAATAACCCACGCACTCGGTGACGTATATGCTTCACCGTTATTCGCCACTTATTGGAGGGTTGCAGCGGGAATTTTATTTTCCAATTATTATTGGAAAGCATTAATTTAGTTCACCCAATTTCTTTAGTTTTGTTTCCTAAACTTCTGTTTGCAATATGCAGACAAGCACACATCAAGTCCAATGGCGTTAAGAGACCCAGGGGGCCAGTTGATCGGGACCGTCTTTTCGATAATCTTTATTTCGCAATAGTAAATAATATAACATACTGTATATTTGCATTTCATTACTTTGGGATAGAAGGCGTGACATAAACTTTTATATTCAATTAGTTGTAACACAAATATATGTATTTTTTATCAATAATTTTATCATGGATCGTTCTCTTTTTTATTATGTAATCCATTACATGGCATTGATTAATTGAATACATTTAAATATGACAAATGGAACGAGATTAGGAATATTCATAGCATGGGAACAAAAGACATAGCAATGTATCACATTTTGGCAAATATGATATGATTGAATCACATACATGAATATGAATATATATGACTCCGAATACGAAAATTGATGTGGCTAATTTACATATATTTGTATATTTTACTTAAATGACTAGAATATGTATTATCTACCGAATGTAGAAAAATTCCTAGCACGGTCTTCGGTTTTCTGCGCTCATTCTCCCGTTCGTGATTCCAAATTTTGAAAGTGCTTCACACACAAATCTGATCATTCCAATGAAGTTTTTGTTTTTCTTTTTTATGTCACCCATTGTCGTAGACTTGCTGTGCTGGAGCGGTTTGATCCAACATGACGCAGTCAACGCCACCCTATTTCGATGCTCTTGACCAGGTCGATGTCGTAGTACGACCTATGATGGGTATCTTTCTCCCGAAGTCTGATTCATCCGATTGGATGGCGATTGAGAAGGATCTGTATTATTGACAGCGGAGTCAAGATAGCTAAAGTCAAATTATCATTAAAGTTCCCTCCGTGTATAAGCTATTGCTTGTTTGCCGAAACCAATAACTTGAATTTTGTCTTGCTTATCGCAGACTTTTCTAAGACTGCAGTAATACAGTCTAAATGTAGATATTTTAAGTGGTCCTCTGTCAGAAAACGTTGAATATACAATTTAAGTTGAACACTCTTCGTTAGCTAATATTCATCTAGAAAATCTGCAGTTGTTAGCAAACGAAATAATAATAACGACTGTTTGTTCGGTCGTTGTGTTCAATGTTTGCAATGTGCATAATCAATTCCAAAATAAAAATCGCTCAAAAATTGTGCCCGGAGCAAACTTATAGTAAACTACAATTTGCATGTAGATGAGCTCTAGTCATCCTTGGGAACTTTGATTGCAATGAGTTATATTTTTGCGCAATTCATTCGCTCACATTGTATGTTAGCTCATATTATCCACTTACCTTTCTCATAAGGAACTTTCAACTGCCGAAAGAGACGCTCATACGCATCGTTTACCAAGCTATACGTTCCCTTAGCCTCTTCCTCTGTGCGATCAAATGTGTACATGTCTTTCATAAGAAACTCTTTAGCCCGCATCAGACCAAAGCGGGCTTTCAATTCATCTCGAAACTTTGGACCAATTTGATACAAACGTAGCGGCAATTTTCTATAGGAAATGGGGGCTGCCATTGCCAACATGGAAGTTATGGCCTCCTCGTGCGTCTGTGAGTATAAAATGTCACATAGATTTTGTTTGTAACAGCGTTTGCTAAACTCACAGGTCCCAAGAGAAACTCCTTTTCGTGACGATCACGTAACATAAAAAATTCGGTGATGTCTCCTGTGAGTCTACCAGACTTTTTCCACAACGAGGACGATGTGAGGATAGGAATTGCACACTTTTGTCCCTCTATAGAATGCATGGTTTCATTTACCAAATCACACAATTTGTCCAATGAACGCTGAGCGAGGGGCATAATTTGGAAGGTGCCATTTGTTGCCGGCTTCAAAAGACCCAACTCCGTCATCAACTAGCGGGAAATGTTAATTATTGAAGTCACTTAATAACCACAGAGGATTTTGTTACTTTACCTTTTGACTCTTAGATACCGCTTCCACAGGTTTGACAACGGCATTTTTCGGCGTGATAATAACTGGCCAAAATAAGCGGGAGACCCTCTGCATGTTTGCAAATAACAAGGGAAAAACAAAGCCGTTGCCATGTAACCATTGTTACCATCACCTAAATAAAAACAAATACACAGCTATTGCACGAAATCACTAAAAATTGCACAAACGAAAAAATGAAAAATATTTTGTTAAGTTCACTTCAAATTTCGCACTTGTACGTATCAATCTTCTATATGGTTCAGTCACTTTCTAGTCCAGCAATGTCATATCTCTCACAAAGCTCTTTCTAATTGGGAGCGTGGTTTTTGTCGCATTGGCGATAATAAATCTCTGAAATGAATTATTTCCGCTCCAAAATTGACGTATAAGTAAATAAATGTATAAATAACGATTTGTATCACTATAACTTACAATTATTTTAGCCCCCCAATAATTCATTCAACATTGCATTCTTACTTTACTTCCGCACTTATACAACATGTACTTTCTGACAGGAAAACTAAAAGTTTGGAAATAAGTAAATATAAATTTAACACGAAATTAAATAAAATTTACACAATTACACAAGTTTTTAATTGTCCCATTTTTATATAATTATTCCGAAGTTGGCAATACTATATGTAACACAAATGAAACAGCTGTCAGCATGAAAACACAGCTGATATGTATTATCGAGGAAAAGAGTTGACCGTGGAAAACTTATAGAGTATTTATTTCTCTCAGAATAATAATTACGTGAATAATTCTTTGGAGAGGACTCTGAAGTCGCTAACTGGATGCAAATATGGGTTTTCCTACTTAACTAAGTAAGCTGTTACATCCTCGTCTGTATATAGTCCAGAAGAATAAACAAATATGTGACATAAACATCAACAGAAAAAATATTAATGGAGATTATAGGTTTTCATAAGTATGTCGTGGTTTATATTAGAAATAAATTTCTATTTGGAGAGACACGAAAAAGCTATGAAGCTTGAAGCTAAATTGTTCCACCAGACAGTACTAAGTTTTTTCACGAGAAACATTTTCTTATATGGCAGTACCAAGCCCTTTTTTGTAAGTTCCTAACACTGAAGTCAGAATAATGTACCTTACATTTACTTTTTCTGTGTTATACACTGGCAGTGTTGTTCTACCGAAGAATAAAATCAGATTGAGCGCTGTATTATGATCTGTTAAGTTTTTGGCAGAGAGTAAAACAATAACAAGAGAAATTATTTGCTATTGTGAATTTTAGAATATGCTAATAACAGCAAATAACGGACCAGTCATGTCACTCATGTCGCATTATTTTCTGAATCAATTTTCTCAAATCGCATAAAGAAGGGAAAGAAAGAAAATGTCAAATTGCTCCCATTATAATTGTTGCCACTTATTTAATAATAATAATAATAATAATTTGCCATAATTCTGGGTGCAAATAAGGATATCTGCAAATAAATATATTACAATAACTGCATTTTCCTTTCACTCAACTTTCCCAAGGGAAAGCACCAAGAGAAAATGGAACCAGACGACCATCACCTGCACTATTTTTGTCTAGATAGCATAAAATTCTTTTGATGTATTTATTTATTCTGAAAAAGAGTTTGGAGCCGAATCGGCCCATCTGCCACCGCTGGTTTTTTGGTAAGTGATGCCGCTGCCGGTTTAATCGATTGCATTTTTGGTCTGTGTAGGTTTCGAACGGAATGCGCAAATAGAAAATTGTATTTCTTAGACTAATGCAGTGTTGTTCTCAACTTGATTGAACAAAGGCATTAAAACAGCATGAGGTAAATTAGAAATCGGTATGAAAAGAATTACAATGAACATCAACTGTTTTATTTGCATTCTTTTTCTGCGTTCACGCGTGCAACTGCAAGTTCGAAAAACTCAGTACTATCACACATCTTGACCAGCACAACACCACGAGCTGATAATCAAGCCATTTACAGTCGATACTTCGTATTTTTTAAATTTTTGAATATAATACGTATACTAATTTTGCAATTAGTTGCTTGCACTTGTGGCTCCTGCTTAAAACGGAATTCTGTTTGAGGTTGATACCGACATTTTTATGAATTGGTTTGTTTGGAGAACCCCATGGTTGAATGAATCTGTTTAGAGCGGACTTTATTACAAAAATTGCTCGAAAAAGTTTAAGATATTTATCTAATAAAGGAAGACCTACTCCTTGCCAATTATTTAGAATTTGACAAAGCTATCGACAAATAATATTGAATCTGTTAGCGTTATACAATAACGTATAAAGCTGTCGAAAGCCGTAGCGTCGACGATTAAGTGCTTACATCAAGTTCCCTGATTTGGCACAACTTTCTTTGCATTTCTTATTGTAGAATATTTATCGTTCACATCAGCTGATACAAAATGCGTTATGAATATTGCGGTAGTTCCAGCAAGTTATTCTTATTCCGACCGCATTTGGCATACAGACGAACGTTTCATAAGTAAATCGAGTGGAACGGAATGAATCGCGAGCTTTATAAGAAGAGTGTCGACAAAAACGAACGCCAAGAATTGCGTCGACGAAAATTGCTGCAGGAGCAGAAACTTAGGCGGCTGGAACAACAGGACGAACAACGCTGCCTCCGAAAAGACTCGTGCAGAAAGACCAGATACCGGCAAGGTACGTTTCAGGAATTGTATGGCGGCGATATATCCTTGCAGTTTTCCGAATGGATGAGAGAAAGACCAGAGGATTTCAATGAATGGTTGTTGGTCCCATGTCCCAAAGGACAGCGGTGTTTAGTAGTCGCTGCTCATGGTCAGACGAAGATGTTCAGCAAGACGGGCCGGTTTCGCATGGCGTTCAAATCATTCTTGCCGGGTGGTGATGGCGGTGGCGGTGATGGGCAAGGAGGCGGTTTCTGTATCTTGGATTGTGTTTATAATGCCGACGTTGATAGCTTCTTCGTACTAGACGTGTTATGGTACGGTAAGCAGTGTTTCCTGGATTGTGAAGCACAATTTCGTTTCTTTTGGTTGAAATCGAAATTTGCAGAACTTGAAGACAAAACCGTCCAGAAACAAGAAAATTTTAAAAAGTTTTATTTGCTAAACTCCTGTCGCATTGAGAATGAAGCGGCCACAGCCAGTGCATTACAAATATATCCTTTATGGCCGAATAATTCACCAGAATTAGATGGATTTCTTTTCTATCACAATGAAGCTGGGTACTCCTGCGGACCTACACCATTGGTATGCTGGCTTTTTCCATTTATGGTGGAAGATGTCCTGAATATAACCGTTAATAGCCTCTATGAGCGCCCACCAAACTACTCAAACCCATGGCTGTACATGGACGACTTTGACAAGGAATTGGCGCGTAAACGACAGAGGCGGCAAACAAAACAAATGAATTGTGCAAATGACACAGATTCCTTAAGCTCTTCGGCACTTTCACTCTCTCACACAGATAAGGAAATAGATGGCTTTGTGGATGAACCAACAGCAGATGACAACGATGGGGGTGTGTCGGAACTACACACAGGTGGAGACAGAGAATGCAGTTCTTTGAGCAGTGAAATGAGAGCAACACGTCAATTAGAACTGGAGGGAACTACAATGTACTGAATGAAAATCTCTTTAGTGGGGCATGCGCATTTGAGTGTTCGTTGAAAGGATTGCAATACCTGGATAAAGGCATATAAGAGACGAAATAACACGAACCTCATAAGAACATGAATTCATTTGTTAAATACGGAGGAGATACACAATAAAAGCACCAATTTGTCAAAAGAAAAAATAAAATCTTGTTTAAATCAGTATCATGGTCATTCAACGTGGCTGGAAAATATTAAGTGATGCTGGCTCAACCTCGGCCTCCTCTACAGAAGCGAATAGATCACCCACTGGCCTGAATTCCTCCTCCGACGATTCGAACTGCTCAAACCAAACTACTCATTCCATGGTTACAAGTGTGGCCAGTCCTGTAGGAAACCATCATAAGATAGAATCAAGCGCCAATAATTCCGCCAACGCCATTAACAACAACAACAACTCTGATACAATGGTGAGTTTTTGTTCTTTTGCCTGTACAACAGCAGCTCATAAGTATGTTCCATATTTGTTACGATATTATCATTTAGAAGTTCGTTACTACCCCGCAAATAGCAGAAATGACGTTACAAAAGCTTCGGCAGCGTTTTTCCAATGCAACACCCATGACTAGTTCATCGGCCGAGTCTGGCATGCGTTCTTTGGAATTGGTACGCATAGCAGTGCAAAGCTCATTCGATAAGGAAATTGACGAATTGGTAAAGCAATATATTGAGGTGCGATACATTTATTTTAAATTTCCGCCATATGAGTGTTCATTCAAAAAAATATGTATATGTATGTGTGCACTAAATATTTCAGACATACTTCAAGCCGGCATTTAGCAATATCAAGGAAAATTTAGGTCAGGCCGCCATCAACGAGGATGCGGTGAGTGCAGTGCGACAAAGTTCTTTTTTCGTTTCTTTATTTTGTAAACATTTAGCATTTGAAGCAAGATGACAATTTTGCGTTCTCGAAAATGGTATAATTATATAACTTAAACTCTACTAAAAAAGTATTCATTCCTAAATTATATAAAACCTGGCGCGATTTGAATTCACATTGAACTAGCGATATATATTAAAAATATTTTAAAAATTACTAGTTTTTAAAAGTGCGCATAGAGGACTCATAAACAAATATGAATTGCGTATAAATCATTTAAAAGCATACCTAGGAGAAGTTTCTTTCTAAATGTAAATATGGGGTGGTTAAATGATTTTAATGCACTATGAACGCTTGAATATATACCAGTATCAGTATATCCCAAAATGAACTCTCCGATTTACTCGATTTACCAGCAACTTATTTTACATTTTTTTTTTTGGCAACAAACATAATGATAAAACATAAATCTTATAGAAAAGTAATAGAATATGTCATCCTTTTATAGTCCCCTAAGGGATTTGAAATCAAGGTTGATTGATAATCGGATATACTATATCTACGCTAAAATGCTATTGATATTTTAGCTGGACATACAAAAGTTTATAAGCGAATTTCATTTTATTGTTAGTATACTAAAATTGTAAAAAACCCCATATTTAAAAAGTGACTGTGACTCTCTGCCTTATCTGAAATGAGGACAGAAGTTCGAACTAACTTGAAATTTTTGAACAAAACTTAATAACTATTTGTATGGTGATTATTTGTTTTTATATAGAAACATGTGTCTTTATATATAATAGAAAATTATGTGTGTGGGTGCGTGCAAAAAAGTGTCATTGCTCTTAACATAGGAAATTTGCATCCATTTAGAAATTAAAAAAAAATGCGCAAAAATATATTCTAATGAAAACAGTGCGATGGAAGAATTGTTGCTCTTATTAAGCTTTCAATTTGAAGCGATGTTAAAGTACACATTTTTTAGGGCAACTAATAATAATGTCAAGCACTATTTTAACATGATGTGCCAATAATCTTCACACTCAATGTGTCTCACGTTTTACCTGAGTTTGTTTATACGGTCCAAGAAGTAAAAAATACAATGAAATTCAAATGAATACAAACAAAATTCGTAAATTTATTGGTGAACAACATTTTCATTAAAATCTATTGAACGTTTATATAACGAACTCTTTAGAAAACTTATCTGAGCAACTTATTTGTTGACTTGTGTTTAAGATATGCATTTTATGCCAAGTAAATTTAAAAAGAAAATTATCTAACGTATTTCTCTCTGTAATGTATACAACATGATCGATTTATATTAATGTTTAAAATTGATTTTCTTGTTATTTCAGCTTCAAAAAATGTCCTGCGCCTTGCTCGAAAATGCGAAAACGCAGTATAAAATTTTGCGCTTTAAGCCCCAACCCACTGTTCCCTCTAGTAGCAGTGTCTCTGTTCTTCCGTCTGGACTTCAAGATAACGGGCACATGCGTATGTCACTTAAAAGGCCAGCTCCTAATAAACCAAATGGTACAGTCATCGAAATCCAAAAGCGGTTTTTCCCCGAGAATTTGATCATTAAAACAACGCAACAACAAACGCTCCAACAACACCAGCAGCTTCAACAACAACCACAACAACTAGCTACACCGATGTTGCCTGGAGCGGGAACGCAGAAGGCAGCAACAGTACAAAATCAACCAACTGCTTTGACTCCACAGTCACAGAAAACACCAGCCAATGTTGTAAGCACACCACAATCTCAACCTAGAAGGCAAATCTTTTGGAACACTGCTCACATATCAATCAATACCAAATTCGTATTAGACGTTCAAGCCAATCAAGCTTTTGGCTTCGCTCCAGAGGGTAAGGAACGTTTAGCCAGTAAGCATCCGGAGTTGATACGTTACTTGCCCGATAACGAAGATCGCGATTGGTTGGTGTCTCAACAAATTATACCGCAACAAAATCGCAACTCGCGTTTTCTCTTTCTAATCTACGATGAAGTTTGTCGTTTATATCAAACTCATGACGTGTACAAAAGCAAAGTGTCCATAGATTTGTCTGTTATGTTGACTTTTAATGTACCGGAATTTATAATTCAAAAAATGAAAGTGTTCTTTGTGGACTTGAACATTAAAAGCCGCGGTTTAATAACCAATTCGTACTCTATGGCCAATGGAACTACTTCTTCCTCCACGGTGCAGCAAAGTAACAGTCATTTGAGAAATGCTTTGCTATTGGGAACGTCGTCGACTGCTACGGGTTCAACAGTTGCGTCGTCTTCTTCCTCATTATCTGCGGCCACTTCCAGCAATATTAACGGTGGATCCTTAAGCGATCCACCGACAAGCACGAATGTTAGCTCAAACGCAACAACAGCGCCATCAGCACCCTCGTCATCTTCAAATATTACCTCTACCGAAGGTTTACTGCAACAAAAAACTAAATCGAGTAATTTAAGCTCATCACATGCTACTCTAACCGCTTTATTGAACAATAATCCATCACCGGCAGCAAATGAGAAATCATCTACATCTTCACAGTCGTCTGCGACAAATTTGGCATCATCTACACCGACTTTGTTGAATAAATTAAGAAAATAATATGTTTTCACATTATATTATTTTCTTGTTGTTGAATAAATTAAGAAAATAATATGTTTTCACATTAAGATTGGTTATGTGACTTTGTCGTAGAATGTGCCCCAGAACCGTTATTTGATTATTGTTAATTTCGAGGAGAATTTTTACCTATAGCTTCCATTTAAATTAGAGCACTTCTAGATTTTGGTAACGCAATGTTCCTTTGAGGGTATCCAGTAGAAATTGTCTTAGTGCTAACTAGACTAAAATTTTGTATATATCAAGTGATCTTGGAAGATTGATTTTGTAATTTTAAAAACATATGTTGAAAACAAAAATAATATTCGGCACATCAATTTATCTAAATATTATAAGTGAAAAAGTTTTAATTTTTCTATTTTTATTTCGTAATGTCTTAAAAACTAGTGCTGAGATATCAAAAAAACTGTCTAAACAATGGACAACTCCGCCATTATCAGTGTTATATAAGCGTATTGACTTAAATCTTATGCTAATGTGTAGTATATAATATTTAGTGTCAATGACTGTGTTCAATTTTAAGTTGTGATAAATTGCTTGTGAACATTTTTGTGTATAAACTTTAATATCTGTTATTAATGCATTTGATTGTTGATGCGGTCCAAAATTGCTCGTTCAGAAGAGAATTTAATTTGGCTCTGGGTGGTATAATGGCCTTATCTCATATTAACTTAGAATTGGCGGCAAAACTCCTAACATCTGCTTTGCTTATGGACGCCAAGTACGACACGACTCACGTCTTGTACGTCTTCCACCCAACTATCCAAAAAATTCACATGTGAGCTTCACGTTAATCGATATTTGTCCGATTTGGGTATTCAAAGGTGACCATATTTCGATTGCGCTTATAATAATCAGTCATAAATGCAACATATGCTGTTGACAACGATTCAACCTTTGCTATTGTCAAAGTTCCTGAAATTCGAGTTTTTCAAAGAGGAAATTTGCTTAAGACGGCTGTTGTCTAATTAATATGATGGTTATGTAACGCAGAGAAGGACACAGCATTTTAGTAATTATTTGAAGCACTTTTTATTGGAGATATTTATGTTATTAACTGTAAATGCTATAAACGTAGTAAATAAAGTAAGTCGCATTGTATTCAAAAACAAATGTGTATGATTGTATTGTGTAAAGACAGTTAAACCGACTATGCGATTGTTACCAAACTGTGCTAAGTAATTCTTTCCGTATCGAGAATGGCTTCAGAAGCGGGATTATATGCATTTGGAGAGTGTAACGAGAGCTATTCAGATAATTTAAAAATGAGTACATATAGAGCAGCACGGAAGCTAATACATAGAATGAAATCTTTGATCCTTTTTGGGTTCTTCGTTTAGAGAGATACATTTTTCATATTTCTTAACAAATAACGAGCGAGTTTAGGGGAATTTTATTCGATTCCACTAACTCTGAGAATTGATCCAAATCTGAAATTGATGAAAAACAGGAAGGAATTACACCCATCTAGTTGAATATAATTTTGGTTTATTTCAAATGCAATGATCTGTCTGTAACTTGATCGACTTCTCAATGAATTAAAAATAGTTACGAACAAAGTATAGTATAGGTAGATCTGACTATTCCGTATGGACTTCTATATCTACAGGTGTAATGAAGCAGTGGGACGGAAATATGTTTAATTTAGTCGCAATAGTAAATTTAAGTAAAAATGGGGAGGCTACAAAAAAAATGTTTTATTATCCGAAATTTGTTACAAATCTTTGTTTTCCTACCGTGAAATTATATAAAAAACATTTTATTTCTTTTGTTTTTCCATTTTTTTCATTGTCAAAATAGTTTTGAAAATAATGTAAAAAAAAAAAAAACTGAAAAGCATTATTTTGTTTGTGTAGCAATTAGAAAATAAATAAAACGCCAGTGAATTAATTTATTGCCTTTCAAGTAAAGGTGTAACCTTTTATTTAGAATGGTGTCGAACGGACGAAATTCGCCGCTACTCGTTAGAATCTGTTTATATTATTAGAGTGGAAACGTAATCAAATATCGAATAGATTTTAACGTAAAAATGATGGTTGCCAAGCCATTGTAATTGGATTGCCTGAAAGGGGAATTTCAACGTTGAGGATTAAACAGTATTTATTAATAGTCGTTTAGTCGTGGTTTAAATTAATAGTCAAATATAATTTACTTTGTTACCTAGTCTACTTTGCTACTTGACATTGTTAAAAGCGCGTACGGCAAATAATGTAAAGTGGCCACCATTTGCCGTAAATATAGAAATTATGTAGCAAAGATAAAAAACTAAGTACAGATTGTGATTGTATGCAAGAAATAAGGTAATTTGTACCCGCTTATTGCTAATTCGAAATGGGTAGTAAAACAGAAGGAGTTATTAACATATTTGGATATAAATTTGTTTTATTTTGCAGTGATCTAACACTGTATTTTATATCTCTAAACATTTCATTTTTCGTCTTACATGAGAAATTCATCAATTCAACTAGAAGAGATCTATGATTTTAAAACCATTCAGCACTTTGAATTTACCTATCATAGTTTTTATTTTCAATGAACTGGCAATAAATATATCAATACATTTTACCTATAAAGGTGTTCACGAATTTTTAACTAAACGTATATTTCTTATGAACTGGTGCGACAAGCGTCCATTACCTACCAAAGGCAAAACGCATTTTCAACCAAACTATCGCCTGAAGCCCTTATCGGAAAAATTCTATTCTCGCCATGAGACCACATATCGGCTGATTGGAAAGGTCCCTTACTATGAAGAGCAACTCGAGAAGCGCTACCGCTCTGATGTTCGTAAAGAATATGATGCTCCCATTACCACAAATCAAACCTATGGCTGGTTTGATGCTCTGGCCGATCATTGTGCAGATGAGACAGATGCCTCCATACTTGAACACAAACATCGAATTATTCCAGAGATACGTGCAATAATGGACGCATATTTGGATTTGAAAAAGCTGCATTGCAAAGCTTAATCGCTCTTAAATTAAGAGGGATTGTATCCATAAATGTTGCCGTAAATGTATCAAATGAAAGGGTAATAAATAATTTTTAGATAGTAAAGAAAAGAACAAATAGAATATATCCTAACTATTGCGATGTACGAGTAGATAAACAAATTGTCATTGTCAGGAGAGCGAATGTGTGCTACGATTTTGCCCTGGGGCACATTTTGCATCAGTGTACAGTTTGAACATAAGGGCGAATAATAACAGAATGTGTGCGTCAAATGCAAGCGACTTGGTTTGGAATACTATAATTATGACAACAAAACAGAACTATATGTATGTCAGATTATTGAGTGACAATTTGGAATCTCACAAGTTGTCAAAAATCAGAACTCTCTTTTAATTAAAAAGTAGCTGATTTTATCATTGTTGTTGCTTAAGACCATTGTAGTTGCTAGGAGCAAAATGAAAGATATTTTTTTTGTAAACATGGCATACCCTTTGTTCTTTCGGATAAGGGTACAACTACGCGCTTGTAAACTCCGTTTTCGTGGTTGTACCCATGCACCATGGGATGGGGTTATACTAACACTTAGCATTTAGAATTACTCATTTGAAGTTTCATATTCTTGCCCGTCGTAAAAATCAGTGCTTCGCCCCATAGACAAAAAATCTAGCTCTCGATTATGACCCCGATAAAACCAATTTTTTTTTCTTTTTTTAAATTTTGGAAACCACAAAGTTGTTTATGAATTTAAATAGTTTTGATGCCGGTTTGAGGTTTTAGCTAGAAATTGATGAACACAAAAACGTATCTTATCGGAAAAATTCATATTTTAACCAAATTATAAGATTTGTTTTGCTATTCAGAAGAGAAAATTTTAATTTAAAAAATTTTAATTTAATCGACGAAACGCATTATGTGGTGGAGAGTCAAAAATTTGTTAAAGTTCGATGGAACAGGAAACAAAACTAAAGAAAGACCAAAAGTTTTGTATCTTTCGAATCAAACGCAACTTAAAAAAGAGTCAACATTTTATACGCCAAATACTAATTTTTTAGAAGACGAGCCCAAAACGTTTACTAAGCTTTGTTGAAGTAATAAAAATAACATTTGATTTTTGTAATAGAAAATTTTATTTTTTTTACATAAGTATGTAACATCAACTTTTTGGAGGAGAGACACTAGCGAATTTAAAAAATTATCATTTTATTCTCAAAATAAAAGCAAACAGTGCGACAATGTTGGTGCAAATATAAAAAATGTATGCCTAAAATGAATTTTATGGAAGGACACGTGCACAAGTTAGCAAAGTTTGCTAAATCAAGAAAAAATTAAAAATAAAATAAAAATATCGGTTTTTCGAATATCGAAATATCGAATTTTGCCTCAAATTTTATATTTCCAGCATTTGATTTTCCTTTATTTTCACAAATTTTAGAACCGCTGTTGGTTTTTGTATAGAAGCATGTGCATACTTGCATAGTTTAATTTTTTTCAATAAAATATAAAAAAAAAATTTACACAGTTTAGTAATTTGTTATAAATCCAATAGCGTGGTCTAATGTGATTAAATTTTCAAGCATGGACTTCGATTTTTGTGGTAGCTACATGAGAGTGTTATCCGATTCTCTCAAAATACTACACTTAAGCGAATGTGAGAAATGTCTTCAGTTCTGTAAAGTTTGTTCAAAGTCAGATCAACTAATAGGATCTCATAGTTTGAATAGTTTTGTAGGCCAACAAATCCATTTATATGGAAGGTATACAAAAGTATGGTCCGATTGCACTTAAGAGAAGGTGTGATATGTATCAAATAGTTTGAAGTTTACTTAAAATAAGATCATCCAATAGAGTTTTGTAGTGTGATTACAGTGCGATGCCCATAGATCCACTCACAGAGAGGGCTAACGAAAGCGTGATTTGATTTTGTACGAAATGTGTACTCAAGCGGAGATTGTAAACTTGTTCATTTGTGTAAAATTTGCTCAAAATTAGATCATTTTAATTTTGGTACCCAATGATTAATCTTTGTGGAATTCCGTCCAAATTTTGCCAACAAGTGAGAGCTGTAGACATGTTATTTCGAATTAAATTTGGTCAAAGTTAGGACATTTACTAGGAAGTTGCAGTATGTTAGCATTTTGAGGCTTAAGGAACCCTTTGTTCGAGATGTATAAAAGGGCATTGTCCGATTGTGTCCAAATTTTGTATTCGTGTGGCAAAATATATTAATTTGTGCAAATTTCAGTCAATATCAGATCATCTAACACGGTATTATGGTGTGATTAAATTCCGATCTCCTTTATTCCATTCGCATGAGATGGGGTCCAGAAAGACTATGTACCAAATTTCGTTTATATGCGTCTAGTCCTATTTTTGTCCAATTATCGTAGTGGACGAAATAGTGTGCGCTCGTTTTCATGGCTATTGAAAGTACGATAGGAGCCACAGCATTTGAACTAGAAGGTTGAAATTGTCAATCAGGTATGTGATACAAAGCGTTTTCGATTTAAAATCGATGCAAAAACGATGAAAGTTGTGATGCACATCTTTTTATCGATTTCATTTCGGTTTGAGCTGAAATCGATTTCGATTTCATTTTCCATTTCGTTCTATGGAAAATATGAATAAGAAAGGTGTGATAGAAAACGAATTACCGTTTTCATTTACGATTTTAAATCGAGTAGTCTTTGTGTGGCGATTTTGCAAAGTCGCATTTCTTTATTCGGAAGAAAAATAATAAATTGCGAACAATTTAAAACTAAAGTGAAGAAAATTTGAAATGTAGGTATTTATATCAAACATCTGATAAAAACCATATTTATTTTGTACATTTCAAGGGAAAGCACGCTTATAGCTTCGTTGTTTGTATTATTTTCTAAGGAAGGTTCGTCAGTATCGGAATCTGCTGTTAGTCTACTATCCAATATGAATTCTTGATTGATGTTGTAAAACTTACACATGTTGTGAAGAGCACAACAAATGTTAATTACTTTTACGACTTTAGACGGCTTATACCATAATGCGCGATACAAACACCTGAATCTGCTTTTAAGAACACCTATTGTTCTCTCTATTATATTCCGTCCTGAAGCGTGTGCTTTGTTGAACTTGTGCTCAGGCGAACCAGCAGTTGGATTTCTGTATGGGGTCAAAACAAATGGCTCAAGTCCATATCCAGAGTCTGCCAGAAGCCATGAACCACAATCTCCATTTTCATACATGGAACAATAAAAGTCTTTTTGGACGCTTAAATTCCTCACAAACGAATCATGACTTGAACCTGGTCGCGTTGCATCCACAGCCAAAATATTCATTTTATAGTCGCAAATATAAAAAAAAAAATTGAATTAATACAAAATTTACACATATATAACTCATCTAAATTAACTCACAATCATGGCATTTATGCTGTAATATCCTTTTCTATTATAAAACAAATGTTCCTGAGTACCTGGTTTAATTATTGTAATGTGGGTACTGTCTATGCAGCCAACAACACCTGGAATTCTGTATTTATTAAAAAAATGTTTTTTTTGACTTCAACATTTCTTGTGGCTCAGCGGAAAGTTTTATCCAGTATTGGCACAACACCTGCTCCAGGAGAACAACCATGCGTCCAAATATTTTAGAAAATGTGGTGCGGTGCATAGCTATGGCAACATCATTCCCCACAGAGCGTTGAAAGCAGCCTTCAGCGAAAAATCTGAGCGTTGCTGCCAACTGGATTGCTAATGGAATGGACGAGGGTGTAACACCTGTCCCAAGTTTGTCCATTATCCAAATAAAGGCTTCTTTATTTAAGCGAAATCATTCTACAAAACTATAAACAATTATGTATTACTGAAACCTTGGGATAACACATTTGGTTTACTTTTTTCCCGGCAAATCTAGTGGGTTGGAAGCATCGCGTAATTTTTTCCTTTTAATATTTTCTTCTTTATTTGATGCATCACTTAAAATTGCGGACACTGCGACAATAAATGCCATGTTATAAAATTATTTTTCAGCTTCCACTTGTTAATTTGATTCTTGTTGTGCAAACACTTGTATTTTAAAACGTAAACAAATGCTCTAAGTTGTATTTTGCAAAAGAATATGGTGGAAATGAAACACAACTGGAAAATGAAATCGATACGATTTCTGTCACAGCTAAAATCGATCTGTTCGTTTTGGTACTTCGTTTTCATTTGAAAACGAATCGATTTGCATCACATACCCCAATATGTCATAACCATAGATAGGGTAAGTTCGAAAATTTGGGAAAATCGATTCAGTAGGAAAAAACATGCACATAAATGGGCTATATTAAACTCCATAAAAATTAGCATTTTCTGAACTTTTCCAACAGCTTTACCATTTATTTGTCAATTTAAAGCTATTAAAATCGGTAATGTACAGATGCTAGAAAGAACCATCCTAACTCCTACAATTTTTTAAGAGACCGCTTTACATGTGTGCGTAGAAAACGGCCCTCCTGACAAGCCCACTTATCTGGTGCCCACTACCTTCAACAAAGACAGCACGCACCTCTGGAATAAGAGGTATTGCCATATTTTTCCAACAATTAAATTTTTAATTTTAATTTAAATTTTTTGTAACAATTAATTATTCGTTAATTAAAAGCAAAACACTCAGGCATTTTTTATGCAGTTAATGGGTAATACGTTGCAATTATTTTGAAATGGGATAACTTAAAATCAGGGCGAAAAAGTGTATACAAAATCGCCTAAAAATCTAGAAAAAAAACAAAAGAATGTATAAATTTTTACTCTTCGCCTTTCATGTGAAATAACGTTTTGATAAACATTAACGTGCTTTTAAGAACAGAAAACAATAGACGGAAGTTCAGAGTAGAATTATTTCTCCCTTAAAGAATAAATAACTTTCGTTTTAAACTCTAGTTTTATAATAAGTAAACGTAGTTTGTGATTTAAAAATTTAATTAGTTTTTTTATTTATATAATTTAATTATATTTAATTATAATTTAATTAACTACTCGGTAAAATTCAGCTGCTTTTTTGAAATATAGACAAAAGAAAGCTACGAAAAGTTAATATTCTCTTAAAGATGTAGCAATAATTACAAATAATTCTTGAAAACGGAATTTTTTTAACACAAAAGATACATCTGTCACACTCCCGGAAAAAATCGATATATTGGGCATGGGTGGGAAGAAGCCGTTTTTGGCAATTTTATCTAATGATAAAAAATTTGCAAAATTTGTACGGAATGAAATAACTCGCCCATACAACGACAAACGCACCTCTGAAAAAAAAATTCTTAATATCTTCTCAAACTTTATAAGGGTGTCCCAAAAAGAACGCAAGATTTAAATGACTGATGCAGCAATTGAATTCTTTCTCTGGCTGTATGACATGTGGCGCCGTCTTTTTTAAACCACATGCCCTAAACCTGGTTATCATTTCACGATACCGAACACCATTGACTGTTTGCGTTTGACATGCCTCATTTTCATAAAAAAAAGGTCCAATGATTCCTCCATCCCAAAATCCACACCATACAGTGACACGTTGAGCATGCATTTGCTTCTCGTGAATCACTCGAGGATTTTCCTCACCCCAAATGCGACAATTCTGCGTATTGACGAAGCCATCAAGATGGAAATGGGCCTCGTCACTGAAGATGATTTTATCGGCAAAATCAGCATTTTCATATTGTCTCTTCAATACCCAATTAACGAACTCCCTTCGCTGTCCATGGTCAGCTGGCTTCAGTTCCTGAGTCAAATTAAACTTTGCATGCATGAAGATGCAAATCTTTCGTCAAAATTCGCTGCATTTGGAGACACCAATTTACTGAGCTCGGTGTCGAATTGAGATGGATGGAGTTTGAGCGACATCATCACGTACAGCTGCGACACTTTCGGTCGATCGACCTGGTTGAAGGGGCGTTGTTGTCTTTACATCACTAACAGACCCAGCTATGGCAAATTTATCCATTAATTTCTTTACAGTTGACTCTTATTATTGTGACCCCAAATTGACCGCAATTTGCAAACTGTAGCCGCAAAACTTTCACCATTTTGGTAAAACAATTTCACAATGAGAATGCGTTGTTCATTCGTGTAGCCCTCCATTTTTACTAACCTCGTACCTTCTACTAGCAAACAATAACAATTGTTCAAATGTCAAACAATGACACTTCGAATGGCGCCAAATTTAAATCTTGTTGGGACACTCTTTATATTCGTCTCTCAAGTTGGCTGGCTAGTAAGCTTCACCAAGTTTACTCTAATGTTTGATTCTAAATTGGTCATATTGCCTTTTCTAGTTTTTCCCATACACGTTGACGGATTTATCGTAATTCCATCTTTTATCTATAATTTCCTACTGGTGAACTAGAGTTACATAATTTTTTGTCTATTGCTTTGCTTTATTGCGGTGATTGTGTATCAACTAAAGGGTGGCGCATAAGTAACGGTAACGGCGACTATATTGAATGCGTTCTTGTGCATCATTTGGTTTTAACTCGTCAACTAATTACATCTTATATGGGAAAAAGATGTAACATACGTAAAATTCTTTGCAAAAACCGCCTAGACATCTCTAACTGCTGAGAATTTCGCGTGGTGAAAGTTTCGAAGTTTTAATACTTGCTTGCACTCGAGCAGTGGTCACTTCATTTCGAACTACACGAGGTCTTCCAGCACGCGGAAGATCACAGACAGCTACTTGCTGCCCAAAACGGTAGATTGTTGGAACGCTAGGAGCCTTTCGAACATGAAAGAAATTTCGATATGATCTGAATAATCGAATGCTGACTTTCAATGTAAAAGTGAACAACTTTGGCTCTTTGTTCTGTGCTGAGCCTTTCCATCATAAGTTTCCCAAGTATTATTTAGTTAATTCTGTAAAAAGACGAGAAAAAAAGACAAAAAAAAAATATGTATTCACTGATCAAATCTTAGCGTTACTTATGCGCCATCCTATAGTACCTTTCATACGAATTATGTACTCGTATATATTCTTAGGCACATATCATTTATTATGTTGCATTAAATACGTTCAAATTTAGTACACGTCAAGCGTTTAGTAAACTTAGGTCTGAGAATAAAAAAGGTTTTGCTTTGCCATACGCGTTCTGGTATCTTCCAATGACCGATTTAACAAAAATCAATTGTTCATCTATAATTTCTAAACGAAAGTTTTCAGCGCTGACTTTTCACAGTAAAACTGCATACAAAAAAAGTGGTCGTGAAATTTGAAGCAACATTTTTTCACCACACAGCAAAATGGTTTTTTTGTGATCAATGTGGCAACGGCAACCTTTTTTTTGTTGGTTTCCAACACTGAAATCGGAATAACTTACACATTTATGCCATAGTACCATAATACGTTCGCTAATACATTTGAAAACTTGTAAAATGAGATAACAATAAAAAAAGAGGAAATTTTACAATTTTGTAAATATATTATCGAGCATATTATGATGTAAAAGCATAAGTAGTTCCGATTTCAGGGTTGAAAACTAATACAAATAGAAGTTCAGAAGTTGGTTTAAGCAGCTCCAACGACTTTCATTCTGGCGTTCATGATAATAACATTTCTATGGAGTGTCCACAGAGAAGAACTACAGTCAGAGACTATTAGAGCGGTCAGAAAGCAAGTTAATACTGCTCTCTAGCCCGCTCTATTTATTCAATATCCCAATAATTTTGCATATTTTTGTTAATATTTTTTATAGAATGCAGAAATGTAATTACTAACATATGAAAATTATCGCATCTTGTATTATAAAAATCTAAACAATCAAAGTTCCACATTGTGAAGGAGAGCGTGAGTATACAAGTTGGTGTCCTTGGGTTAACGTTCAGATCTAACAAAAAACCACTCCAGACACAAATGCGGGCTTTGTCTGTAATTCTTTTCTGCAGAAGATAATTCAACCTGTCACACTTTCGATAAGGTCTTTTGAGTTTAATTAATCTGATGCCTAATAAGTAAATACAAATTACGAATAATGTTAATAAATTTCAGTTATATTTAAATTTTGCTCACTATCAGTTTATCATGTATAATAAAACGGAGCGATAATACTTTGTGTTATGAATGTGTGACTTCCGAATTTGTTTCTCTTCAGTAAAAAAGAGGATTTCCTTTATATTCGATCCGTCATAGAAATTTAACATAATGCATAATTAAGTGAACATAACAAAAACCGTATGCATTGTAAAAATGTTTTATAAGTGACATTAAGAAAGTAAAAACTGGAAACCATTTGGATGCATGTGGGAGTCGAACATCTTTTAACCTACAATTCAAAGTGTTATATTTTTTGACAGAGAAATGCTTTTGGTGCTAGTTTATAAATGTTTCTCTATAGTCATCATAGATTCCTGTAATTTCTTTTTCTCAGTGACCTGTTTTTTGCTCCAAAAAATTATATTAAAAAAGTCAAGAAACCACGGTTCGCATAGCGGGTGGCTAAAAAAATTGGACAAAATCAGCGATTATGATGAAGTTTTGTGTGGCTATTTTAGAGGTGTAGTCGAGTTTAAAATTGGACCCTATACTTCCACAGGGGACTGTGCCACAATGTCTCAAAGTAGGGCACCTTGAGAATTGGAAAATTCTAAAACAATACGACTTCTTAAATTGTTATCTGATTTAAAAAAATGTATCCTATATGTATAACTCAAGTTGAGATATTCAAAAAACATTGCTTTATGTATGTTTTATCTCTTAAATTTTAGGAGTTATTCGACTTTTACAATAAAAATGTTTGTTTTTAATCTACCTTAGTTCACTTTTTTGATAATATCGGAAACCAATTTTTCCCAATTTTTTTTAACTTTTTTTTGTAGCATTAATAACAAAATTCTAAGTATTTAGAAAAAAAAGAAGCGGTTAGGGAAAATCTATATGTAGTTAAAACTAAAAATTAAAAAAGTAAATTTTTTGCAATTTTTTTGCGAAAAAAACTTGTTAAGAAAAGTATGTTATAAAGTATTTATATTTTTCTGAAAGGTAACTTCATAACGGACACTGTAAAGCAAACACTTGTTCAAAATTTTAATTTTTGCGAGAGCCAGAACTCACCAAATAGGAATTAATTTTAATACAAATATGATTTTTCAGCAATAGCTTCCCGAAACGCGCCACTGGTACAAAAAATTAAAACCGGTTTTCATGGCTTGATGTGTTATGAATAATTCTGCAGACGGAGTTTTTCGCCAGCCTTTTAATAGGGAGTTTACAGCACAAGAACTAAAAAATCCAATTTTTGTGAATTTTTGGAAGTTTTTTGATGTTTATAGGATTTCTATTAATAAATCTCTACTTTTTCTTTCAGTTTAGCACCCACTACCTAAATTTCTCCATAAATGCAAAATATCATTATAAATTATTTGTAATTAAAAATTTTTTCATTTTTTTTCATCATTATATTTTTACGAAAACTTAGTTTTTAAATGCCTCAACGTTTGGGCATTATCCGCGTAAACATGGCCTTTGACTTAACCTCACAAAAAGAGTCTAACGGCGTAAAATTGCATGATCTTGGTGGCCAATTGACGTCACCAAAACGTGCAATTACGCTTTCCGGAAACTTCTCATGCAATAGAGCCAAAATCGGTCTTGTTATGTGGCTAGTGGCATCGTCTTTTTGAAACCACATATCGGTCAGTTCAAAATCTTCAATTGCGGGCCAAAAAAAGTCGGTTATTGTAATTGAAATTCGTATTATCTGCCTCACTTTCACTAACAGAAGCTAATTTCACTAACACTGCTAAAAATAGTGTGTACATTGCGATGATGCACGGGCCTGACCACATCTGTCCAGTCTCTTCAAATTTCTTTATAATTTTGATAATTTCTTGCACAGTGGCTCGATTATGACGACCATAATCACCCTGTAATGCACGAAAAGTGGCCACGTTTGAGTCACCACTTTTGGAGTAAGTTTTAACTGTTTTCACGCATTCTTCGGTTATTAAGCGATCCATATTTGTAAATGCCAAACATTTCACTAAATAAATAACACTTCATATGACAGGTATTTAACAGCCGACAGCCTTTAAAACCACTAAATGGATAACTCTTTACATACCTAATGTTTGTTTCACAAACCTTTTATTTGATAATTGTGTGCAACGAATTTATAAAATCTCGCAATTCATATTTGACATCAGTTGTAATAAGGTAGCAATGACAATTATGTTGAAGTATAATACTTTGTGTGCCATTCCATTTGAATATTCAAAAATCCAAATTCAGAATAAGGTGCTTTAAGTCCTTAGGGGTGCTACTCTAGTTTATGCCAAAGACACCACTGAGCAGATACTCAAAATATGCCTACATTATTAGAATTTAAAAAAGTGTTAATAATCAACACCTATAGCACTGTAATCTTAATAACAGGTTTGACAAGCTTGGCAACTAGAATCATCAAAATCAACTCACTGGCAAAACGAGAGTGTGAAAAGCGAGTACCTACAAAGCACCATGAAAACTGATAAATCTCGAATTGAAAATTGAACACTGCGTAATTTCATTAATAAAAATTTGAAGACCGTAACTAGCTCCATTACGAAATTCCAGCAGAAATATTCTGAATGACTGGAAAAAAAGTTTGTACTCTTGGGTTTCCATACAAGTAATACGAGGATTTGAGTCCAAGGTGTAAAACAATGTGTATTATCTTCACTTTTAACTATGACCGTTGAACAAGTTTCAGATACGTTTAAGGCTATGTTAAAAGAAGAATATCAGGCTTTGGAGGCTATTACAATTGCTGAAGTTCTTCCAAGTGCATTGCCTAGATGACTAAAACGAATTCTTAATAGTGTACCAACACCTTCATCTGATTCAGTATTTACTGCGGAAGAAGCTATTGCTCTTAACAGAAAAGGCGTCAATGCTTCACCATCATATAGTACACTACAGGAAACAAGGACAGCTTTTATACCATCTCCTATTGAAGTTGCTGATTGAAGAGTAAATATTAAGAGGTTATTTTTATTGAGGTTATATTTTTGTATCCTCATTTTATGGGTTCCAAAGTGATTTCTTTAAGAAAGTTTTTGACGATACATTTCTTCTAATAACAATTAGTAATTTACACAATTTTCCTTTCATTTCGATTATAATAATTAATACATTATTATTATTAAAAGTTGCAAATTTTAAAATGTTTTGTGTGGAAGAAAATTAGAGACAAATCCGAAACATCCAATTATTCGTATTTAAGTTACTATCTTAGTACTTTTACTAGTTGTTGGGTACGGGAAAGCTTATTTGGAAAACACTGGCACAAATTTTATTAATTACTGATTTTCTTAATTTTATGTACTCGTATGTTTAACATTTATTTACTTTCTTGTTGGTTGATAACATTTTTGGCTTAAAAAACACGAGTAAAATTTTGTTTATTTAATTTTTTTTAAATTTAATTCGAATTTAAATACATTTTTGTTTTCAAAATCTTTTAGGAAGTGTGTAACGATCTGCAGATAATATTGAATTGAGTTGTGGAAGATTGTTGCAAAGTCTTAAAATTTTAAATAGACAATTTTTAAAGTTTTTTTTTTTTTTTTAAATTTGGACGTACAGTGAGTGCTATTAAATCTTATCGTGACTTTTCATATTACATTTTGTTTCAAACTCTGCATTTTGACAAGGTGTGATATCTATCTCACATTATTTGTCATTAATTAATTTTCTGGCGTTTCAAGTTATAATGAAATCTTTAGGGCACTGCATGAAATTATTCGCACTCGAATAACAAATATTCGAGTCCAATGAATGATCCGACGCTGAAAACCACGGTCGAGTGCTTGGTGTTCATTCGCCCAAGGAAATGTCGTCAACAAGTCCGATTAGATTAGTGAAAGGTTTTGCTGAGTTTTGTATATTGAAAAATTCGAAAACTATAGGAAGATTAGAAACTCCTCATATCTGGGAAATGGCTACCAATCCCAAAGATGACCTCATTTTTGAGAATTTCCAAAGAGATTGGACAAAGTGTTTGTTGCCGTTCACATGGCGCCAAAAATTATTTCAAAATAGACAAAATTAAAAAAAGTGAATACAACAGAATCACAACTGGAAAATGTGGCGTATACGTATAAAAAGTCGCTAATATAAAAAAGTTTCAAATTTCAAAAACGAAATGCACCGTGGAAATAACCCAATTTTTTAGTCCAGTTAAAAGTGTGACGAATTTTTTAATATCATTATTTTTTTTTGCTATTTTAGCGACTTCTTTCAACTGCTATCTGAGAAACGTTGAAGTCATCATGTAATATAAATCTTCGGAGCTGACAAATTGCGTAGTTTTGCGGATTAAAAATCTCATTTCTAAATTATACAAATTTTTGTGTTTTAGTGTTTTTGGTGCATAATATGAGGGTTTTTCGTATTTTTCAATATTTTCTAATATTCCTATTCCCATTCTACTACATAGAAAAAAGTTCTTAGTTGTGTAGTTAAAACTATTCGTGGTTAAATTCGAAAAAAAGTCAAAACAAAAATGCTTTTTGTGCAGTGATCTAAACGATACAATAAAGATGTTATCATATCAATGATAAGGCTCTCACACGCCATCGGAGAAGTGTAATAACTTTCCATTGGGTGACGATGACTGTGAATAAGTGCCCAAATAAAATATATGGAATACGTTAAGTGTTGTTGCTTTCCAAAGAATATTTATCAAAAATGTGACAACTAAGATATTTTATCGTCTAAAAATTAGGCAACATACGAGTATTCAAGTGCAAAATCTGTTAAAACACACTTGACATTATTGATCGAATAGATGAAATAAATGATAGTGTTAAATTTCGACGTATGTGTCAGCAATTATGATAATGGTTCAAGCCCATATTTTGTATTGCTTTGCTACGATCTTTCATTTTGCATAAACTGCGATGTTCATAGTTTATACTTAAAATTTTACAAAACCATAAATTTGATTGCACTGCAATAATATCTTTAGAATTAACACTATTCTATTTAATGTAGTACTAAATAGTAAATTTAAATTGAATTGGCAACACTGTTGACCTAAAGACTATTGTGAATTACTGAAATATGGTTGAGAGCAAAAACTTAGTTTTCATTATAAACGTTGAGTAAAGAAACTTATCTGTATTTTTAAAAGCTTAAAAAATTATGGTATCAGTTTCTCTGAAGCCTTCTATTGGCGAGCATTTCGTTTATCCCTGAATATCTTTAATTGTGACGAGCCTTTTTCGCTCTATTTTATTTCGAGAAATTAGGTCAATTCTTTAAAATATTTAGGTTGCTAGACCTCTGCACCACCAAGAACCTGACCAACCAATAATTATATGCGACAACAAATAGATGGCATTTTCAACACATTTTGTGATTCGTGACGATAACAAGTCAGCATTATTTTCCAGAAAGAAAAAAATATGTATTTGTAAGAAACTAACATTTACGAAATAAAAAGTATATATAAAATATTTGTAGAGGGGAAAAGAAAGATTTAAAACAAGGAATAGACATCATGGATGTCATTAACGTATGGAAAATGGATCTAAATACACTTTGACATTTGTATTCAAATCGTTGTCGATTGTTGAGCGAAATGAAACAAGTTATCAAATATTGCTACAATTCTCCGATAACTAAAATCAGCTCTTCTTAACTCGTGCAGTTATTTCGTACTGAAGTTCCAGGAAAAACAATATGAATTTTTCTACTCTTTGTTTTATACTTATTTTTAATGTTTAATACTGATTATTTTATCTATTAGAGGGTAAAACAGCTTGATAACAGAATTAAAAAAATGCTTGACATCTGATTCTTAATAAATGTTTATCTATCAATAACAAAGTTAATCGTTTATTAAAGAGCACGTCTATATATATATA
>JAHXMU010000726.1:642416-662117 GCA_019455685.1 Philornis downsi | reverse complement strand
ATAAATTTGACTGTAGATTATAGCAAGCTTCGGAATTCGTAGCAATAATTTTAATTTTCCGAATTGGAATTTCCAGAAATTCCAACGTGCAATCAGACACATCTTGAATTCTAAATGCCACAATCGTCAGTAAAAAGTGAATAATGAAACCAGAACATTCACAAATTCATAATAAAATGACCGATTATTCAAAAAGAGATTGAATAACTTTTAACATATATTAAATAAGTAAAAATCAAATAATTTTGAAACTTAGGCCCTCATATGACATCAATGTCCACTAAGACTAAGGAACTTTGATAGTTTCAATATTACTATAAACAAATTATGCTGTTGGTATATTAATCAATCAATGAAATCATATTTAAGTTGTGATCAATTTTCCTTTTTTCGTTAAGTTATAATAGTTAATCATTATTTATTTTGAGATTCTTCTGATTTGTAGTTTTTTACCTATTTTTGTTTTGATTTTTTATTTTTCAAAGAAGAAATTAATTCATCTTTTGTTCTCAAATAATTGCATTTTGTTGTAGCATTGAAAACCTTTGTGCTCTCTAAAAAAATTATGTCAAGTATCCGTTTCCAACAAATTAGAAATAGTTTGAATTTTTTTCTAAATAAAACTTAAATTGGTCAAACAATAAAAACTAATAAATATCCTGCTCTGATTTATAAAGGAAACAAGAGGAGAATTTAAACCACTTTTAACGAAAATTTTGATTATAATTAAGGCTGTGAAGTTAGAACAAAAACAACTTTAATAAAAACTATTTTTAAAGCCTTCTTAATTTTCAATATTAATTAAATTGTTGTGGAAATTTACTATATATTCCCGAATATTCGAAATGTTCACTTACATATTGCAGCGAGTATAATATTTCAAGAGCAACCAAAGAACTCTATTTCTGCTTAATTCACCGAGTAATTAAATTCATCGATTCGTGGTAGAGTTATTACTGATATTTGTTTTACTCATGCTATGTAGACAATTCATAACTTAACAGAACTTTGTCCGTACAAGTGAATCTGTCTTTAGGATAAAAGGACTTATAACAAATAAAGAGTGATTTTTTTAATTGTAGTTTTTTAAAAATCGAATAAAACACTCAAATTTGCATCACTTATTAAAATTTTTTATTGAAACCGATAAATTGGTCTTTTCCAGTAAATTGTTAAATGTAATTTCCAATTTTTCGACACTTTTTCGAGCATTTCGGCCTGTATTCCACGAATAACTCGTGTTGTGTTATCCTGTAAGGCTTCAATAGTGTTCGACTTGTCCACATAAACTAAGGACTTGACATAACCCCACAAGAAATAATCAAGAGGCGTTAAATCGCAAGATCTTGGGGGCAAACTCACAGGGCCAAATCGAGCTGCTCACCAAATTCATCCCTCAACATACCCATTGTTTCACGAGCAGTGTGGCATGTTGCACCGTCCTGATGAAATCATATGTCAACCAACTTCAACTCAGGCAATTAGGGCAAAAAAAAAAAAAATTCCTTGTGGTTGAGTACTACATGCCCAATCGCTGATAACGGCGACGAATTGACATTTCACGATCGCCATTAACACTGGTCGCTACAGCTGCAATATTTTCTTTGGTACGCACTCTACGCATGCGAGCCGATGGCTTTATGTCCAACAAAGTAAATTTGGTGCGAAATTTGGAGATAACAGCACGAATTGTTGATTCACCATAGAATGGTCGTATCAAACGATGCACATTTGTCACAGAGCACGAATTGTTGATTCAGCAGGTCGATTATGACGACCAGAAAATGGTCGTATCAAACGATGCACATTTGTCGCAGAGGACGAATTTTGATAATAAATTTCAACGATTTGCAATCGCTGCTTGTTTTTTATTTTTAGTCTTTCTATGATGAAATGGCAGAGTATACTGTACGCTTTTCACTTTGACACAGTGCTGCCAAACTGAAAAACTAAAATCATAAAAAATCACCCTATATAATAAAATATAAAAATACTAAAGTCGAGGAAAACGTAAGAGATTTGGTAACGATGAACTAAATTAAATTATAAAATTATATTTCAGTCGTATAAAGGATTTCAAAACATCAGTTTCAATTTATGCCCCTTACAAATTTTACTTATTGCGTTGAATTATTAGGGCGCAACTAAGTTCCCGCTGTTTGCCAATAGATGGCGCGGGCAGTAAGTGCTGGTGTACTCTGTCTTAATCTAAACGTCATGGGTCAAACTGCCTAAGTTTGGTAAAGATATCGCCTCGACACAACAGTGATTTTCTTTCGACGTCATATTCTTTTGGTTGTGTAAATACGAGTATGTATGATTTTGTGCCAAATAATCGTCATATGCGGGAAGCATTGATTTTCTTCTTTCAATCGAAGATAATGGCGGCTGAAGCTCTTCGAGAGCTGCTTTAAGTGAAACAGCGTGTCGAGATTGATTTCATCGCTCTAGAAACTGTGATTTGACGACCGTTCGCGTGAAGGAAGACGAAATATCTTCAAAGACACCGAACTGATGGCATTGCTTGATGGGGAGCCGTGTCAAACGCAGGTAAAGCTTGTTTTAGTGTTAGGAGTTACCCGCCCAGCCATTTCCAAGCGATCGCATGCGTTGCGAATGATTCAAAAGTAAGGAACTTGGGTTCCTCATGAGTTGAAGCCAAGGGACTTTGAGCGTCGTTTTTCAACTGTGAACAACTGCTTCAGCAAAAAAAAACGAAGTGTTTTCTTCATTTTATTGTAGCGCGTGATAAATAATCGATTCATTACAGCATTTCAAAAAAAAGAGAGTTATGGCTGTTGCCCGGTCTTGCTTCTACGTCGTGGCCTCGGCCGAATGTTCACGCTGTGAAGGTTGTGCTCTGTATGTGGTGGGACGAGGTCGGTGTTATGCTGTTAAAACCAAGCAAAACCATCACTGGAGCTCGGTATCGACTTCAATTAATGCGATTGAGCCGAGCTTTGCGCGAGAAATGCCTGAAATAGTCGAAGATACACGAAAAAGTGATTCTTCAGCGGTGACAACGCTTGGCCTCACGTGGCCAAGCTCTTCAAAACCTAATTGGAAAGTCTGAAGTGGGAAGCCTTACCCCATTCGCCATATCCTTCAGATATTGCGCCGTCCGATTATCACTTGTTCCGTCAAGGAATGGCTAGATTCGTGGATAGTTTCAAAAGAGTAACAGTTTTACTTTTTTAGTTCTGTTTTTTTTTTTTAGTTTTTTTTTTAAAGATGAGAAAAAGTAGTAGCTAGCGATGGGCAATACTTTCAATGACTCATTTGTAAACAGATTTTCATAATAAAGTTGCCTTTTTATAAAAAACAAAAACAGTGAGAACTTCGTTGCGCACGAATATCTAACAAAAACTTCGTATAGTTGAGTAAATCATTCTCAAACTGCAACGTTCGGAATCGTCATTAAACTGCAGGTCCCTTTGAGCGAGTCTAAAAATAGAATGCGTGTAAGCTCACTGAATGTGATAAGCTCTCCCATATCTTATACATACATATGGAAGGCAATTTTTTTATAGTCCAATAAACATATAAAAAAAGAGAGCGAACAGAGACGTGAAAAGAATTATACAAGTGATGGCGAAGGATTACCTACTGTTGAAAAAAGTGTAAATGTAATCAAGAGGTCATTGCACATGGACCACTCTTATGAGTTCCAGAAGCACATATCATGTGCCATATTTGTCAGTTCCAAGAGTAGCCAAAAGACTTTTTCAATACCATATCCGATTAACGGATAGCGCGTAAAGGCGTCTTGACTAAATGGAAACACTGATTGAAATGTTAGCGCATCTGTCCATAAAAAGACTAATTCAAGCAAATACACAGTATTACAACAGTTTACATACCCCTATATATTTTAGTCTTTTTAGCGAAATATTAATATAAAATGCTACAATGATATTTATTATTTTTTATCGCATTTTATTAAAAAAATAAACTCAAGAATATTATTTCTTCATGGATATATATTAAATAACATAAAAAAAATTATTTTTTTGGTGTTATGCAAATTTACATAAGTTTACATACGGTCATTAAATGTAGTGAAAAAACATTAAAAAACATTTGACTTTTATTACAGCTGATAATCGAGATGGCATGGATAATGCCAATTTTTTGGTTGTCTCAGGTGTAATTTTGTTCCACTCGTCCTTCAGAGGTGGAATTGATGTTATGTGACGTTTTTTCACACCTCGTTTTAAAATATCCCATAAATGCTCAATAACATTTAGGTCAAGAGATTGTGGGGGATGTTCCAGTTTGTGTTTGACTTCATAGAGAAGAAATTCCTTCACAATCTTCGAAGAATGCTTCGGATCGTTATCCTGCAAAAATATAGATTTTCCTTCCAGATCCAACATTTCAATACTAGGGAGATAGCTGTCCTTTAAAATACCAACATACATGGTCTTATCCACAATTCCATCGATGAATCTTAGTTTTCCAACTCCATACATCCCCAGACCATGACTGACCCGCCTCCATGTTTCACTGTGGAGTTAACATTCTGGGGTAATAACTCCGTATTCGGCTTTCGCCAAACTTTAGCCCGACCATCACCTCCAAAAACCATAAATTTACATTTATCGGTGAATATTACTCTTTCCCAAAAAGTAGGATCAGGATTATGTGAACGTTTTCGTACTTTTGTGCGTACTCCAAGCGTTTTTGAATGTTCACAGCTCTGAGGAGTGGTATTTTTCTTGCAACTCTGCTGTTGTACCCATTCCTCTTGATGGTTCTGCGAACAGTTTGATCGGAAGCAGTTACTCTCAGAACAGTCTTCAATTTGCGATTTATTTCGATTGCGCTTTGTTTTGGATTTTCTTTGACAAAGCGAATAACTGTCCGTTCTGTTCGATGGTTGAGAATACGAGCACGGTCGGAACGTGCTCTAATTTCATAATTTCCATTTTTATTAAAATTTTTTATTATTATTTGGACTGTGGGCTTTTTTAAATTTAATATCTGTCCAATTTCGTTGAGAGATTTGCCATCATTCCTTAATTTAATGACCTTGTTTTCGTATAGGTTCAGAAATTTCTCTACCCTTGCCCATTTTACTGCGCTATCGAGACTTTATTATGTTTGTTTTACAAATACGACCACTTTCTATGATGTTAAGAGCTCTAATAATGATTTGAACCAGATCATCATGACATTGGCACCTGTACTAATAACGGTACATCAATTCTTAAGCGGGGTATGTAAACATATGTAACTATGAAAATTTACGCGTTTTACGTTTTATGTTGTTATTCTCATACAACAACAAAATTATACTAGACCGTAAGTAAAATTACTTATTTTTTAAAGCATACTGTTTTCAATAAAATAGAAATTTGTTAACCGTATGTAAACTTTTGTAATACTGTGTACCCATAGACCAAGTGCTCGAGTTTGCTATGCTGAGAAAGCAAAGACGGTATCGTCATCCCTATGCTGCAGTAAACACAGCTGGTACAGCTTCAATAAAAGCTGCATCATAATTTTGTATTTATCTACTGCAAACTACATGGAGTAACGCTGCAAATGTTTTTCTAAACTCATCATCGTCAAGTTAAAAACTGTTATTTTCCACAATCCGCATTAAGTACTTCCAAAAATTAACATAGATCATAAGAGAGCGCAACTGAGTAGTTTACAAAATGTAAAAAAAAACTTTCAAAATCGCTTTTATTTTGCATAAATCAGAAGTTCTAGCTAGAAATTTTTCACTACACAGAATAGCCAAATTTTTAGTCACTTGTTCTACATTTGTGAAGTATTGATTTTTTATTTAATATGAGGTATCTTCTAGTTGTGGACTCTTCTGGTTGAATTGAATGTACCACGTTTCCATGGAACATAATATCATTGGATAGCTACGAAAAGTACGTCAATTTCACCATTAACTGTATTTGCATCCGTGTTTAAGGGATGGTGCTTTGATAGGTAGCATGATGATTGCAACAAGCGGTTATTATTTGACATTTACTCAAGTTCGAAATCGTAGTTAAACTTTAGGCCCCGTTGAGCTAGTTTAAAAATAGAATATGTGTAAGCTCGCTGAATGTGAGAAGCTCTGCCATATCTCATTAAAAGGTTGCAAGTGAACTGAAGCTTCACAAAACAAACGCCAACGAAATTTCCGTCAATAAAAGCGCAGAAAGAAACTGAAAGTGTTTAATTTTATCGCCACAGATAACATTATGATGTAATCAAACATTGGTATAGACAAGGTGGTAATCGATTATTAAGGCCTGACACGTTACTCTATTTGCCAGTGTGGCATAATCAGATTGTTTCAGTCCTACAGAATGTACAAATAGCGATTTTTGGTACTGAAATTGGAGCGCATAGTCTGTCACCTTTAAAACCACATTTCAAAAAAAAAAAAAAAAAAAAAAGAAAGAAAAAAACAAAAATGCTTGTTTCTTAAGATGTTGATAAGTTCAATCTGACCTAGAATGCATCGAAAAAAAATTCAACTGAAAGTTATTTACTTGTTATTGGCTGATTTGGCAATAGCAATAAATTTATGCTTAAAAATTAAAAAGTGTCAGGCATTTCATGCCTCCCAGGTCCTCTCAATGAAGGTATAAATTAAGAGTAACCTAAGCGTGAAATTTGAAGCGGAACATTTTCCCCAGACGGTATTAAGTTTTTTCCCAAGGAAAATTTTCTTAAGTGCCAACTTTTCTGCTGTTTTTCGAGCCTGAAATCAGAAAACCAATTTTTTTATATGTTCGATAATATATTTGTAAACTTGAGAAATGAAATAGTTCAAAAGAAGACACAATTTCACAATTTTATAAATATATTATCGAACATTGTTTCGATTTTAGTGTTGGAAACCAACACAAATTTGTTTGCGAGCAAACGATGTCTCGTGGAATCATTTCTTCGTGGAAAGAACAGAGTACATGAAATGTTTTCAGAATAGATTGACTGTTTGTGAGAGTCCACAGAGACACTCACTAAATTAAATAATGGCGTCTTTGCGATATCCATTCCCATATGTTTAATATATTCTAAGTATTTCAAGTAGGCATCACTATCAGTTTTGGTGATAACGCATGTTTATGTTGAACTGAAGTTTATCTTCTGTGATTATTATATTCGTCATGACTTTATAACCCAAAAAAGATTCCATTCTTGAAATAGCGGATCAGATTTTATTATCTTATCATCGGATCATATACAGATCTCCAAGTATTCCAATTTTTCTCTAAAATATTTCTACAAGTTGGTAAAATAAATCAGGATACAGTGAAGAGTCTTTTTTCGAAGTCAAAAGCATATATACGAGTATACAAAAACTTTGCAAATCAAATTTGTTTAGGAAAATATTTTAAATATAAATCATTTTACAGCCTATAAGATGTTTAATTGGTTAATATTCATCCCTCTAATGTGAAGACTCATTTTTAAGATAATTTCCTTCAAGATTTTAGGTCAAACATAATATAATACCTCAAAACCTAAGCCAATTATGTATTTTATTTAATTTAATATAATTTATTTATTTTGGCTTGTAATTTAAAGCCCTCAGCCCAATTATAAGTAAATTACAATATGCAACAATTCATTTAATCTTCTCAATGATATAAATTAAAAAAACATGTAATAAAAATTAAATATAAAATTTATAAAAATATAATATGGCTTTAAACAAGGTATGGTTATTAAAGACAAAAAATAGATATGAAAAAATACTAATTTAGAAGTTAGAAGTTAATCGGTATATAATCCGGAAATATAAGACAATCGGTATATAATATCGAAAACAAAATTTTACTGGAAAGTCTGAAAGTGTCGCAGAATGTGCTTTTTGTAAGAATCAGGACATAATTTAAAACATTTTAAATGGCTTGGTAGTAAATTGTAAATTCACGCTACTCTTATTACAAAAGCATGACCCATGAGTATGGTTATTTTAGCATTAAGAAGCTGCTTATTACGAGTGAAATGTGAAAAATTAAACGAATTAAAAAGAAATTGAGGACTACACAGTCAAACAACTTTAGAAAATAACAACAAAGACCTCAAATCGATATAATTTTTAAAACTATAGCCCAAGAAATGCTTAACACATGGTGTTATATGAACACGGCGTCTCAGTGCATACATTTGCAAATATCACATAATTCTATTAAATGCCATCTGAATTTTCCTCATATTTTGTTTATTACTGCCATTATATAGCTCTAAACAATACCAATTTCTCCTCAATCGATCTAGGCAACACTAAATAAGAGTTATAAAAACTTCGTAGTGAATAATTGAAACGCCGGACTACATTATCCACATGATAGTTAAAGCTTAGTTTGTTATCTAAAACTGCTCCCAAAATCATTTATTGATATTATTCTCGCATCACTCCTCGTATACTAATGTTAACTGTGGTTTGCTGAAAACCTTTTCGATAGTCTGCAATAAATAATCATTGTGGAAGCTTCCACGTAAAAGATGGACAGCCGCATAGGAATTTGCAGTATTGAAGTAATGAAGAAAGGGAAATAATTGTCTATATCATATTTATTGATTGATTTATTTAATCGGGTGAACATTGTGATAGCTTGCACGGACAGATAACCACATAGGAATTCGCAACACACAATACGCAGTACACTGATTAATCACTTGGATGATATATTTGTAGTGCTATGGAAAGCATGTTTCTAGTGTCATAGATCTACGCGTGATCTGGCAAATATTTGCCAGTCTGACCGGGTGGTCACACTACAAATACGGCGCCTACCACTTCTACCTTCGACCATCAGCTTATTTAAAGCCATAATACTTTAGCACATAAAGTCTTTCACAATGAACGCGAATGAAAACTGCTTTAGAAAAAGCAGATTTGAGGACGTGCGTAAATCCGAAATGCGTGCAACTCTTTTCAATGTACTGACTGACTGACAGTCACGATGACAAAGGTTATGTGGTATTTAAAGCCATAATACTTTAGCACATAAATTCTTCCACAATGAACGCGAATGAAAACTGATTTAGAAAAAGCAGATTTGAGGACGTGCGTAAATCCGAAATGCGTGCAACTCTTTTCAATGTACTGACTGACTGACTGACAGTCACGATGACAAAGGTTATGTGGTATTTAAAGCCATAATACTTTAGCACATAAAGTCTTCCACAATGAACGCGAATGAAAACTGCTTTATAAAAAGCAGATTTGAGGACGTGCGTAAAACCGAAATGCGTGCAACTCTTTTCAATGTACTGACTGACTGACTGACTGACAGTCACGATGACAAAGGCTACATGCGACATTCTTTGAGCAGCAGTCACCTTGATGTGTTGACAAACATTTCCAGTGGTTGAGTAATCAATAATTCTAGTAACAGCTTCTCAAGCTAAAGTTAGGAATCGTCATTAAACTGTAGCTCTTGTTCAGTAAGTCTAAAATCAAAAGGCACGTAAGTATGGTGCGTTGAATGTGAGAGATTCTCGTATATCCCGTTAATGCGGGTATGAATGCGATAAATTCGACTACAATTCGATTACGGAGCCCAGTAGGGTGTTCTAAGCCCATCAAACACCAGCGCCACAAATTTTGGTGTCGCGTCAAACAAAACAGCCGCTATCGAAATAAAATGTATAAACATTAAACACAATTTGCGCTTCTATTTTGATATACATAAGTACATACAGCAACAGTTAGAAATGATAAGCGAAAGAGATCGAACGCGTTTTGTGGTGAAGTTATTCTTTGCCGTTTTGGTTATTGTCCTTATAACAATATACAATAGTGTTTATTACAATGAAATGATCGCATTCGATACAAAACATTTGAAAGTTAAGGCAATTAACGCGACGGACACGGGAACGGAAACGGTAGCAGGGCCGGAACCGGTAACGGTGGTGCATACGGTAGCAAATACTTCCAGTGTTAACATCAGTACAACAAAGACGTCAATAAAGCCCATACCCAAAGGATACTTGGTATGGAGCGAAAATTGTCACATGCCCACAATGGATCATTTAGCACCACATTACCAGAGCAGTTACATTTCTCAACTGCTTAAACATTACGATGTCGGCCCAAATTGTACCGAAAAGCCGCGTTTAATTTCCAAACACTTTAATGAAATCACAAAAACTTATGTGCTGCATATCGACAAGAACTTAAAGGATCAATACTTGAATTCATCATCATCAAATTCGTCAACGGTGGATGACATAAATTGTTGCTATAGAAAAGTTATACGCAAGGGCGACAAAAGTTACAAGTAGGTGCGAGCCGTCAAGATAATATTATAGCTAATGGCTGTCTTCAAAATAAGTTGCTGTTGTGTCTTTCTTTAATTCCCCATTTATAGATTATTGGACTGTAAGAAATTTCAGCAAGAGTTTCTAGTGCCCAACGACATTGACTACATGACCATCGAGTGCAGTGCGGCAACGAACAGCTCAAATATATTCTACAAAGACGGCATGTCGTTCATCCAAGAACGCTCGACGGTCAATGAGAAGTTTCGCGCAAATACTCAGTCTCGCAGACCGTTCGGCATTTTACTATTTGGCATTGATTCTCTGTCACAGTTCAATTTCCGACGCGTTATGCCGAATACCTTCGAGTATGTTCAGAAAGACGGTTGGTTCGAATTATCTGGATACAACAAGGTAAGCTAACGAACTGAGAAATCAGAAAATGCAATTAAATACCAATATTCGATTGTATCTGTGACGCTCAACTACGTTGTGCTCAAAATTGTAAAAGAAGAATATGAATAATATTCGGGGATACGATTGTGTGCCGACTCCGGCTAATTTTGGAAATTAAAGAGATTGGGTAGTGAACGATGTCAATGACTATATCAGACAAATTTATAGTGAATGGAAATTATATATAATTGTGGTTAGAGATAATCGAAAACATATCTTTATTTCTGTGAGAGTTTTCGATTCTTGTGTCTATTTCCTCCGAAAATGCTGATCGTGTTGCCCTAGAACCAAAAACACGTAAAACTTCTAAATTTACAAATTCGGTTGTGGCCAAAACATTAAAAGCTGTTTACATTCAAATAAATTTAAAATACAGTTTCGTAATTTTGAATTCGATCATGTGTATTAACATACTTTTGCTGAAACTTACGGGAGATAAGTTTCGTACAATGATATCTCTCGTACATGTCTCGTACCATAAGTAGGGGATTGCAATTTCTCAAACTTTATCAATACCCGGGACTTTCAACGGGACTTCCCGCAACATTTTGAATTATTCATATCCGTCAATTTTTCGTACCAAATTTTGCAGAAAATCTTATGAGTGAACTAAAAACTCTAGCACAGTGGAAATGAGGACTGTAGGGGGCACCTTTTCCTCCAAGACGAGGGCGAAATAACTTCTTACTTAAGCAAATGTTTGTGCGGTTGTGCTAATTTGCTCTCGTAACTAACAGATGACTTTAAATATTCCAAGCTTAAAAAATATACAACTTTTGTCAAATAATAATACTTACATATTCCCTTCACAATCGATTCAGGTGGTTGTTTAAACAATTGATTTTCTAACTTTTTTTATATGAAGAAATAGAATCTGAAAGAATTAAAACAAAACATTTACAATTTGTAATTTCTAAAAGAAAAACAGGAATTTACGAAAACAAAGAACAATTTTCTGAAATTTTTTTGAAAGACTATTGAGACGTTTTTTTTTTTAAATTCAAAATTTGAAACTAAACTAGAAAGAAACTGTGTATTTTTGTACAGTCAATTTTTAAATTTGAAATTCGTAATACACAACTGGCAGTACACTAATTGATCACTTGGAAGATATAATTGCAGTGCCATGGAAAGCATGTGATCTGACAAATGTTTAGCAATCTAGCCAGATGATCGCACTACAAATACGGTTTCTATCACTTCTACCTTCGACCATCAGTTTATTTACAGCCATAAATATTTCAGTACATAAAGTCTTCCACAAAGAACAAGAATGAAAACTGCTTTAGAAAAAGCAGAGTTTTAAGTTTCTATCAAAAATTAATGCCAGGAATTGGAGAGCAAACGCGTAAGACGGAAGCGCTTGGAATTCTGTTCAATATGCAGATCACAGGCGATACGATTTAATCGCTCCTTAAGTAAGTAACTTATGACTGACTGTAACGATGACGAGGGTTAGTACATGGGACAATGTCTGCCATTCTTTGAGCAGCGGTTACCTCGATGTGTTGACAAACACTTCCAGTGATCAAATAATCAATAATTCTAGTAACAGCTTCTTAAGCCTAAAATGAAAATGCATGTAAGTGTGAAGCATTAGATGTGAGAAGTTCTTACATACCCCATTTTTTGAAAGACTATTAAGACGTTTTTGTTTTTGTTAAATTGAGAGAAATTGTGTATTTTTGTACACTCAATTTTTAAATTTCAAAATAATTTGATCTGTTGTTGTTGAGTAAACTGAAAATGAGGAAGTGCTAAAGAGAATTTTGTTGGACAGGATTAGGCAGCTTTTATCAGAATATTAAAGTCATCTATTTTATAACCATCAACAGACGTAAATTCCTTTACAGTACAAACGAGAAATAATAATAGCGGGAAATTCAAAAATGTTTCCAAGTAGTTATTGAATCATGATAACTTTTCTCCCAGGAAGCATTCTCTAATCACCAGTTTTCACAAGTAATAAGCGAAACTTGTTAGACAAAACGTACCCCGTATTCGGACGTATCATGTTCGAAAAGATTTCAAAACGCAGCCATTGCTTCACATAATGTTTGTTGTATCGGATAGTTAAAGAAGCATTATAATCGGATCTGTACGATCTGTTTGTCTTAGACCTTTTTCAGAATTTTTCTTGAGTCCAACTACATTTTTCGAAAAACGAAAAATTGAGGCGATTGGGAATTGTTGTATGCAACGTTCTAATTTGATTCTCTTCGCTGAATATAAACATCAGTAAAAATATTAAAATATTTTCTACAACTTTTTAACATAGATCTTATCGAACTGTTCCAATAAATTGTTGATTTCATTTGCAGACTACATAAAAGATCACATTCTAAGGTCTTTTCGAACATGTATTTACGTTTGCATTCTATATTATAAAGATATCAGACAATGAAATGGCCCTACATTTAAGAGAATTAAGTTTAAAGTTTACTATAGAATTTGAAAAGGATAGATAATCCTGGTTTTTACTCAAAAAGTGCTTCAAAAACCTTATAAGTGATGTTTTTGGTTTGGTCAAAATGTGAAAATAAAGTTCTATTTTCCTTTATATATTTAATCATGAGTATGTAAAGAAAGAAAGCAAAAATGATAACTTTAATTGAAGTTTCAGCGGAAGTAATAAAAATATGTACAAATTTTAGGTTTTATTAGGTAATTTTGATTTGTATTTGGCGCACCAAATAACTTTTTTTTAGTCAATGTATTTCATTTATCTTTTTTATTGTATCGAAAATTGAATTATATTTTATATAACAAATTGGTTTTGAAAGTAATAGTCCGTAAATGACCTCCATGCTCATTCACTTATCTGCGACATCTGATCAGGAAATTATTCAATGCGGGATTTCCTCAATTATTGTTTTAATGGACTGCTTTAATTCAGCCAAATACCTTGGTTTTTGGCTATGTGTTCAGTTGCTCCATCTAGCTGGAACGGATACGTCTCTGATGCAGTTTTGGGTAATAAAACATCAACATCTTTAAATAAAGGTTCACATTGACAGTTGACAGTAGCACGATTCGTGCGCCACCCGTATCAATGCTAACTTTCGGCGCTCAGAAATAGCTGCCGTTCGTGCTGAAACGTTTTGTCGTATCGTTATTTCACCATAAATCAGCATTTACTCGTTTGTAAGCAGGTTCATAGGATTGTACTTTAAGTGGGTTAGTAAGCATGCTGTTACTCACAACATTCCAGTTAGCGCTGGGTGTTGACACTCGATCCTCCAAAATGCGATCAAACGAAACCAAGAACTTTGTGTCATATCATTTCTGGAAGGTTTTGCGATTAATTAGCAAAACTCTCCAATGTCTTCTCTATTTAAAAATATGAGTTTTTGAGATCGCTTAAATAGGTGTTTCATGTGGAGCATTTGTGGAAAATAGAAAATCCTTTCAAAACTCATTAACCACCATAATGCCAAAATAACTCCAGGATTTTTTTTATCATTCGAGACCCATGGTTTCATATCTTTTAATCATCTTCTTAACCTGGTTAATGTTTCTGCACTTTTTCATGGCGGCGTCTAATTTCTTCTTTTGTTTTGTTTACAACATCTGGTCAGCAGCGCTGCGTTGTTCTACTGTAAGAAGCCAAAAGCTTCGTTTGATCGGGCATAGCAGGATTCAAGTTTTTTTTGGCAAAAAATCCTGTAGATTTTGTAAAAACGTCAGAACTTATTAAAGCAAAGCATAATATTACCAAAGCATAATATTTTCAACAATCGAAGTATTGACGCTCGATCTAGCAAAATACACTGCCGCTCATTTGAATAGCGCCACGCTAATCATTTAACGATAGTGATTGTTAAAGTATAGTGACTATAAAGTACAGTATAGAATAGTGACTATTTAAAGTACACTTCACATAACGGTTCAGTTTTTACTTTTTTGTTTCTCCAACGTGAGTGAAAAATGTGTTCTTCTTTTTTGGTCCATTTGAATAGCACCCCTCACGTGGTAATCAGTTTAAGTGTGAAAGTCTTTTGGAGATCATCATAAATCGGATCGGATTACAGTAATTGTGTAAATTAAATATAAAATAATCGATTTTAAGTAAAATAGGCCGAGCTAAATCCTTGAGTGTCGAAGAAAGATCCAAAATTAAAATCTACAAGGAGTGTGAACTTTCTATTCATAGCCAGAAAAACTAATAGAAGTCGCAAAGTTATATCGACATATTTACGTGACATCGAAGGCTATGGATATAATATGAAACGTCGAACAGCAAGTGCTATTACAACCGCTGACAAAAGGGCTATTCTGAGATATGGCTCAAATTAACACGACTATGCTGCTAAAATCAAGTAAAAAGCTAGCGTAAGTGCAAGTGTATCAACGGTAAACAGAGTTATTTTCAAACCAGCACACTTGCAATGCTTGAGACTTAAAAAGAAACCACCGCTAGACAATCTCCGTAAGGAACGCCGCCTTAATTTTTGTCATACGACTATGACGTGGTGTAGAGAGTGGAATAGAATTATATTTTCCGATGAAAACAAAAATTAATTTAGAGGGTCCTGATGGATATAATTACTACTTCCACGACCTTCGAAAAGAGGAACACCTACTCAATCGATTACACAGCTGGGAAGGTGGAGTTATGATATGGGGTGCGAACTCTTATTATGGCACAATAGAGCTCCTGTTTCTCTCTGCGAAAATGAATGTGACTTCATACAAAGCCTTGCTGAAAAAAAACTTTTCCTGAAGTTAAAAATGTTTTCGGAGACTTGGAATGGAAATTCCAGTATGACAACGCGCCAATCCACACAGCAAGAGTCGTCAAATCATCGATTGAAAGACAAATTGTTGAAGCTACTCTCCAGACTTAAACATTATTGAAAACGTCTGCCGATGGTACGCAAGGTGTACGAATTAGGCAATTCATATAAACAAAAACTGAAATTAAATATCAGACTTTTTTGTGTTTAATGTTTTAATGTTTAATTCATTAAAATGAAAGAAAATGTATGTTATAGGATTACAGTAAATACGTGAAATATGATTTATAAAAACACAACCAGTTCATTATAATTATTATTTTAGAAAAATTGAGCTTAGAAACATATTTAAAGTGGGTGCTATTCAAGTGAGCGGCAGTGTACATTCAAGATATGTCACCAAATTTTGGTAAAATTACTACGAACTGAAAACTAAATTATACATTGAAAACCTAAATTATCTTCTTTGACAACTTCTCAAAAATGTATTTATTGTTTGCTCTACTTTCTCCAGGATGTTTGCTTGTTACAGAAGTCAACATTTAGAGTTCCAAATCTAGCGTCATTTCGTGTAATCAAAAGCCACTGTAAATTGCATCATCGTTTAAATTTAAATTGAAGTAGAGCCCTGCAAAATTACGGCGAATTAGAAATGAACTATTAGAAACTGTTCTAAATTGTATATCATCTGTTTCCTATACTTTTGCCTAAACTTTTGTTTACAAGAGTTTATGAGAAGAAAAGTATTAAAATTAAAATTTTGAATTTCAGCAATTAAGGGTATTTTCGGACCAATATGAGATACGGTGGAGCAAAAAGCTACAAATTGAATGGCTATTACATTGAAGATTCTTCAATTTCTGTATTAGGTTTTCATGAGTTGTTATTTTTGGACAAAGTAGTTGTTATTTCTTAGCAGTGCCCCTTTAAAATATTCACAAACATCTCAATAGTAAATATTAAATTTGTATACATTGCCATTAAATTGTTTGTTATCCAAAAATATTTACGAAATAACGAAACCTGTTTGTTTTAAATGTAAAGCGAAACTGAAAACCGGCCACCCAATTTTGTGAATATCTGGCTGAAAATTGATATTTTGTATCACCCGTTGGTATCGGCTTCTTCGTAATGTGTCACCAGTTTATTGCTATAAATAATTCCGAAATGTATATCATTCAATAAAACACCAAATCTAAAAATTACATATTTAAATAAAAATTGGAGTCCGTTATAAAACTAAAAGAAAAGATGCTTTAATTTTAAATTGCTTCGGATTTCCTATATAAATTTTGCCCATAGAAAATTGCATTCAATATTTCTTATAAAAAAACATGAAGGGAAACATGATAAAGGGTGTCCCAACAAGAACGCAAGATTTAAATGACTGATGCAGCAATTGAATTGTTTCTCTGGCTGTATGACATGTGGCGCCGTCTTTTTGAAACCACATGCCCTCCAACTGGTTATCATTTCACGATACCGAACACCATTGATTGTTTGCGATTGACACGCCTCATTTTCATAAAAAAAGGTCCAATAATTCCTCCAGCCCAAAATCCACACCATACAGTGACACGTTGAGCATGCATTTGCTTCTCGTGAATCACTCGAGGATTTTCCTCACCCCTCTGCCTATTGACAAAGCCATTAAGATGGAAACGGGCCTCGTCACTGAAGGTGATTTTATCGGCAAAATCAGCATTTTTATGTTGTCTCTCCAATACCCAATTGACGAACTCCCTTCGCTGTCCATGGTCAGTTCAAATCTTTCGTCAAAATTCACTGCATAGTAGATTTGGAGACACCAATTTGCTGAGCTCGGTGTCGAATTGAGGTGGATGGAGTTTGAGCGACATCATCACGTACAGCTGCGACATTTTCGGTCGATCGTCCTGATCGAAGGCGCGTTGTTGTCTTTACATCCCTAACAGACCCAGTTTTGGCAAATTTAGCCATTAACCTTTTTACAGTTGACTCTTTGGGAGCATTATTGTGACCCCAAATTGACCGCAATTTGCAAACTGTAGCCGCAAAACTTTCACCATTTTAGTAAAACAATTTCATAATGAGAATGCGTTGTTCATTCGTGTAGCGCTCCATTTTTACTAACGTCGTACCTTCTACTAGCAAACAATAATAATTGTTCAAACAATGACAGTTCGAATGGCTCCAAATTTAAATCTTGCGTTCTTGTTAGGACACCTTTTACATGTTAGTTAAAACAGAAAAATTATTAAAAAAATTAAATTTTATTTGATTTGAATTTTCCTATACGTGTTTTAAATTGTGCTGCACATTTAGAAAAAAAAAGAAAACATAAAAGACAAGTTGCATTCAAATTGTTTAAGACTTCCTTTAGAGAGAAAATATAATAATATTTGTACGCCAAATTTAAAAAAAGAAAAAAAGTGGGAAAAGTTTGAAATAATTCTTAAAGATTGCTGGAAATTTACACTTTTGTTGCACTATCAAGAAATGGTTTAAGTAGTTCTGAAAATGTAATGGATTATAAATTTTATAAAAGTTGGCTCAATTTTTATTCGCCAGTTTTAACTTAATTTTTGGAATAAAATTGCGTTTTTTATATTACCAAAAAAACCAATCTGTCAGATTGGCTTAAAAACATAATAGGTATAAATAGTGTTGAACAGATTATATACTGTTCAGTAATTAATTTTTTATTCTTAATAATTGAACTATATTATTTGCTAATATGAATTTCTATACCTTTTTTGAATTAAAAATCATACCTAATCTATATATATAAAAATGAATATCTGTCTGTCTGTGTACAAAAATAGTTTGTAAGAGAACTCCTCTCACACGGCGTACCCGATCTTCATGAAACTTTCAGGGCTTATTCGTGTCGGCCAGGAGAAGGTTTTTAACTATGTCCGAAGGTCGAAATCGAGGCGAGTGACATGATAAAGACAGACAGATATTCATTTTTATATATATAGATTCTACTGTACGGGCGTTGTCAGTGAACTCCTCCTAAACGGCTGGACTGCTTTGCATAAATTTTTGTATATGCGTCTGGGTGATGCCCGGGATGGTTTAGATTTACAATTCGGTCCAATTGGACAAAGGGGCGTGGTACCTCCCATACGAACAAAAAATTAAAAATCAATTATTTTTGCTCCTGCTTACGGTATTTGAACAAAATTTGGTGCGTAGGTTTGGTGTACATATCTTAAGTGCTACTGCAAATATGGGCGGGATTGGACAATGGGGCGTGGTACCTTCCATACAAACCATAAATTAAATATCCAATATTTCTGCTCCTGTTTACGGTATTTGAACAAAATTTGGTACATCGGTTTGGTGTACATATCTTAAGTGCTGCTGCAAATATGGGCGGGATTGGACAATGGGGAATGGTACCTCCTATACAAACTACAAATTAAAAAGCAATTTTTTCTGCCCCTGCTAACGGTATTTAAACAGAATTTTGTTTAACATTGAAACATTTCCAATAAAAATAAAATTTGAAGGCAAAGCAAAGTTTGCCGGGTCGGCTAGTACACTATACGAAATGCATTGTACTTTCATCCTTAATCATACTATCATGAATTGTAATCTTACTTTCTAGCCAAATGCAATTATTGCTCTTTATCTTTAACATAAGCTCGTCGAAAATAAAACCGAGGTTTCGGAGTGCAAGATCACGATGACTCGGTCTTTTCCTCGAGATCCTCATCAAAAACAAAGCAACTCTCAAATCTCTATAAAGAACGCAAGTTTCTACAAACAAATTACAAGTAAATTCTCCATTTACCTGAAAAAACAACTAAGGCAAGTACCCTCCATTTACCTTTGTATAAATACTGGTCAAATTTCTTTAACTTTTCTCCTCGTAATCACAATCCTCATATTGTGGTGAAAAGTTCCTGAAAAGTTTCCTGAATGCCAAAGACATATCTATCACCCTAAAATGACAGCATTTTAGACAAATAAAAAATTGGTTTCAAAAGGATTTATCAATGCAGTTTCTTCGGAATAACCGAATATAACCGGTTTTTGATGAAGTCAATGTCTCCAGCACATACGAGTATGTGTAACACAAGAAAAACACATTAAGATACAGACCAACTAATGTTCCAACAACCTTATTTCGTTAAATAAAAATATTACCTACAATATGAAAACTGCAAAAATGCATTAAAAGCTTCCCTCCATATCTCGGAGTAGAAACAACGAACTATGTAATCTTGCATTTTTCTTTATCACATTTTGTGTTTTATCTAACGACTTTATTGTGCAAATTAAAAATAAACAA
>JAHXMU010000726.1:594076-642406 GCA_019455685.1 Philornis downsi | reverse complement strand
ACTGAACATAATCTTAACATGGTTTCATACAATTCGAATACGGTGTCAAGGAATATGAATACGGTTTCTCCTGAATAGAATATAATTCGACTTTAACCGGTAATTCTATAAAAATATTTGTCCCTTTCGCCACATTTATGTAATTTTCAAGAGTATTTATTATCCGCCAGACACAGACGAGTATCTCAAAATGCGTACAATGTCAATGCAATCTGTTTGGCGTTTTAAACCGTTTCTAAATGTTTGCAAACTGACTTTGTCTGTTACAATGTGTCAATCGGTTCGTTGTGCGTTGGTTTCTTTTTATACTAAAAAATGCTTTTAATAATATCAAAATTTCGAACACAAATAAAGTGGCCAAGCAACAAAGAAATGACACATTGGCGGCAATAACAGTATTAACATGCACAGTAGGGTGGCAATTAAATGTATGGAGAACAGATTGTTGGAATTTGTAATACATTATTTAGGTTAAATTTACAATCTGTAAATTGAAGAAAAAAAAACTGTCAATGCTTAGATATGACGTTTTTAAGTAAAAAATCATTGTTTTTGGTACCAGACATTCCTATATAAATATCTGCAATATCTATATTTTGTTGTAAATTTACGGTAAATTGGAAAAATGATCCTTTTTGATCTGGTTGTAAACTGGTGATAATAGACGAGCTAGGTTTTTGTTATCCAAAATTACTTACTTTGGTGTGTTATGCCAACATAAAATCACTGAAATAATATTCGGAATGACAATACATATTTTCCTTCTCGATTCCATTTTTAAATATTTTACATCTTTTATGGGAACAAGAAAAATTATGATTTTTGAACAATAAAAGCGAATACATTTTTAAACTTCGTGAACATTTATTAAGTAAAGCGCTCAGTATAACATTTTGTACCGGGAATCGGTCATTTCAAAATCTGATCAAAAGGATTGGGAAAATATTTTTTTTTTTTTTTCGCTAAGTTGGGACAACTGTCCTCTACACTAACGGGGAGTTTAAAGGCTATCTGTCATTTAGTTTGCTTATAATGCTCGAAATGTCGTGGGCGATTTGAGAAAGAAAACCGGTGAACTTTTTGTACTTCATCAATTAATTTTTATTATATTAAACGATTGTTTGGATACGAAAAAATCCTGCATTTTTTTTTAAAAACTCAATCGCGTAAAAATCGCTGAAAACATGGTAGAGATACTTAATTCCGACTCCACATTCACAAAACGCATTAGAACTGGAGATGTCTTCTCTCCAGTTCTAATGCGTTTACGAGTTTGTCATGCAAACCAGTCAACAGAATGGTGCCTCTCAACTGAGTCGGAATCCAAACAATTATGTCGAAGTGGATCAAAAGTCAAGACAATGTTGACAGTTTTTTAATTATCGCGGTATTGTGCATCTGGAGTTCTTGCTGGAAGATCGTATGATAAATGAAGAATATTTTCTGGTCATTTTGCGGTGTTTGAGAGAGCAAATTCGTCGAAAACCTCACCATCTATCAAGATTACCATCGTAAATGAATTCCTTGCAAAAAAAAAAAAAAAATAGACTAATAGACAAATACCATCGAACGACTACAGTAGTAATCTGACTTCATCTGATTTTTTCTTTTTTCTTTCCAAAACTCCATTCACCGCTCCGAGGTAGCCGTTTTCGGTCGGTAGAACTGAAATCTTTTTCGGCAAATAAGTTGGAAACGACTTACTTTGGAGGCAATTTAATAAATTTGGATGAATAGTTTCTGTTTTGCTAATTAATTCCCGGTACTTTTCTTTAGAATGTACACTGGAACACATATAAGAAAATATCAAAAAATATTGTTGTTGTTTGGTTGTTTCATACATCAAGTATCCGCTCTTAGCATATTTGAATACTTTTTATCTACCTATAGTATCCTAAGCAGAAGGATTAAATTGTTGCACTTGGTAAAACCTAATGTTTTTTTGAAACGCTCCAAAAGCATAACTTTACGCATTTTTTTACCCGGTTTCCAAAACGGATTTTGGAAAAGATAGTCTTTCATTCAACCTGTATTTTGTAACAAATTTTGGAACTTTTTGTGGAATAGCCAAAGTAGGATAAAGTGCCCATTGTTTGCTGAAGTTTCCTAGTTTGATCTACTGTCTTATTATTATGCTATTGAACGGCTTATAATACATACGTTATTGAAAACCTACTGATTTCTACTAAAACCATGTTTGATTTTTCATCCTTGGGTATATTTTACGAAGAAAGAAGAAGAAGAAAAGACTTGAGACGAGTTAAGACCTCTACGGCCCTTGGATTATTTTATACCCAATAAACTAGTATGAGTTCTAAATTTTTTTAAAGACTATATAAAATTTCGAATATTTTCCAATGATTGGAAGCTGTGGACTTTTATTCGCTTTAAATTCGGGACAAGTAAGACATTATCAGGCTTTGTGAACTTCCAAACTGAGAAGATGAATTTTCGTTGCCACCCTAATGCAATGTTGATCAGTGCTCTTATCAAGTTTGTACAAACCCAATCGGAAACAAATGTTAATCAATGGTAATGTCACAAATTGAAAAGGAAATAACTTCATTACGTTTATGTAATCATAATCAAGATCATGGTTTCTACAACAAAGAGTTTTTTGTATGCTGATAAAAAAAAAGTAAAATTATTAACACATTTGTTTTATTCCAAGTAATTGATAAAGCAAAAACACGGCATGATATTGTATATTCTCTTCCGAAATTATGTTCTAATTGTGCCCCATTGAAAATACGATTATGGTTAAATGTGCATTACATGTGCTTTGATAAGGCAAATTGTGCGATAGATGATAACAAATTAAAAATTAATAAATTATTACTTTTATGTTGAGGTTATAGATATAATTCGATTGTTTTGTTTTTACTATTTTTTTTATAAAATAATTCTTCACTAATATCGTAGCACTATAGTGTGGTAAAGAACACATTACCCAGCGGGAAAATTCATGACTTGGAAGGCCTGCAACGAGGCTCTACGGGGTCACTGGTCCTGCTAGTCGCTTTCTCTCTTCTCTTCAAAATAACATATGATAACATTGGAGGAGTTCCACATTCGGTCCTCATAGAAGTCATTAAAACATGTTGGTATGACAAGGTGTAGAAAGAGGCTTTCGAATGAATGCTTTCTTTATTCCATTTCTGTCGTTAAATTTGAAGACAATATCCAAGACCCCAGAGTTGGCATTCTACATGCTACTTACTAGCTTATTAAGCATCATATAACATTTCACAAACGAACAAGATATTTTAGAAGAGAATAAGAAGGTCTGGCTGTGTCCATTCTCTGGGAAAGGAAAATGTAAGCACGTATTCGCAAAATACGTAGTTTTTTTTTTTTTTAAAGAATGCCTGCTAAAGGCATCCTGAAGAAGCAAGACAATATGTTTTTCGAATATTATAGAAGGCAATAAACAGACCTACTGAAGATATCATGAACGATATGCCATTTAGGTCTTTTAGAAGGAAAGACAATCTGTCAAGGGCTTACCGAAGAAGCTAGGCAAAGCGCATTTCAGAAATTTTAGAAAGCTGCATGCAACACATAAAATCTGCTTTTGGTCGAATAACAAAGCTAGATAAAGTGTATATCGAATAGTTTTGAAGAGAATAAGATCTGCGAGCAAGTACCTTTAGAGAAGACGTATGTGAAAATCTATTAAATCTTTCAGCAGTCTTGTTTTCCGCATGTCTTGCAGATGTTATCACCAGGTTGTTGACAATTTCTAGGCAGGGTATGAATGGTGTGGAAGAATGACGTCTTCCGTCATTATCTCCGCAAATGGTCCGAATACGTAAACGAATCCGAAAATTGTCATCTTTGTAATTTTTACCCTAATGACTATCCTTTGACACATGAACGAGAACACCTACATGTTTGTAAGAAGACAATGACTGAAACGAAGTCTTCAGCAAAAATAGACAAGAATCTTAGTGAGTAATTTTACTCCAAACGACGATTGAGACAGTACGACAGCACCGCCTGTCGTATGACCTCTTCAACATACTGTTGAAGATGATTATGAGGAAAGCTACAATTAACAAAATTTGCATCTTCTTTAGCAATAGGCGACATAAGTAGCAGCATATGCCAATGACATTGACATGTCATGGGATGTTACTGCAGTCTTCTCAGGTATTGAGCAGGAATCTGGAAAAATGGGTCTGATGGTAAGCGAGGACAAAACAAAGTTGTTTGTTTCGATAAACAAACAGTCTACTTGCTCGTGGCGCATTCTGACAGTTGTCAATTGTAACTTTGTAGCGGTAGACGAATTCGTCTACATCGGCTCCGCTGTAAATAACATGAATGATGTTAGCATACAAATTAAGAGAAGAGTAATATTATGTTACTATGAACAAAGCAAGCAATTTAATTAGGAAGCCCTTTTTCGACAAAAAGAAATCCGAGACACTGGTTTTACCTGTTTTACTAAATGACGCAGAATTCTGGGCTATCATAAAAGGGGATGAGCCACTGTTGAGAGTTTTCGCGAGAAAAATACTCCGGAAAATGTATAGACCCATCATCGTTAAGAAAGGATACTGGGCCATATGAACCTTGAGCTTTATGAGCCACATACTGACAGAGACTTGGTCAAGCGCTTCAAAGTAAAGTGAACTCTATGGGCGGTACAAATGAGTAGATGATTCCCTCACATAGTAAAACCTTCCTGACCGATGTTGTGACTCCTTTTCATCACCAGTGACTATAAGGTGTAGAAATGGATCGATTTCGTTTGTGATTCAGCAGCGATTCTCAGACGAGAATTAGGTCCTTGATTAACTATTCAGTTTTGTTGAAGTGGTATCAAATGGTTTTTGTACTATGTTTAGCTTTTGGGCGATCGAAACAGTATTTACATGATGGTCAAAGTTGACAATTTCCATTACTCTACCGACATTTTTGACAACTGGCCTTTAAGAGCTTAGTGTCCTGCGCGTGATTGGTTGTTACAGTATCAAGAACATAAACCCAATTCATGTTTCAGCCCCCTGGGTTGCGTTTTTGTCTTTGTCTTTGTTCTCTTTGCTAACATTCATTTTTGGCGCGAGCTCAAACAGCACTGAGTCAAGCAGTTACAAAAATGTCAGAGTAGTTTTCTTAGTACGAAATCTTATCGCCATTTACCATTTACAGATAATTATAGCCATCTATTGAAAAAATACTGGATATACTTTTGACATACTTTATAGAATATACGGAAAAGTAGTGCGAATTGTTCACAGTTTTGTTGTTATCGCAGTTAAGCATTTTTGTTTTGTCGATTTTGGGAATTCCTTAGAAATTAACAAAAATGAAGTCATTTCCTAGACAGATTTTTTTGCTATTTTTTCACTATCTTCGGATTTTTATCAGTTTAGCGCTTTTTGCAGCTACAATTTTCAGTGAAATGTTAAAATAATTCAACAGCACTTATTGCAGAAATTCTTTTGAACGAACTCTAGACTTTCGATTCTAAATTTTAGCGCCAAGTTGAAAGACATGTTAAATATTCGACAAGATAGAAACAAGTACACGTTTTTTGTCTGCATTTACTTCTATGAACTGATATTCGAATGCTTACATTAATAGAATATAACCGGGGGTATTAGCGGGTCATTTTAATTCTAATTCTAAAGAGAATCCTTAACTAAAGTTGGTTCTGGTTTAAATGTTTCCTTCATTGTCTTTTTCGTATTAGTTGATATAATACGAACGACAGCAGTGTTAAATTTTAATGGGCTTATAATTAGTGTGTAATAGCTTTGTTTTTCGAGAATTCTAATTTTAAACTTTATGGTTGACATATATTATAAGTTGAATTTTGCTAATTTGCATTGACAGCTAAATCAAGTATTGCTTATTTTATCGCATTTTTGAAAATGATCAAAAATATAAAACACTATAAGATCTTTAAAATGAAAACAGTTGAAGAAACGGGGTATTCCTGGTTGCAACATAAAATTGTTTGTGCTCAATATAGTATTCGAAAATAATCTGGTTTGTAGAATCTACCGCGACAGATAAAAAACGATTTGACCCGACATGCGATTTCTGAAACTGTGTTTCCAAGTTTGAAAATAAATTCAATTTAACAATTTGCATTACTTATCTAATGTCAAAAGATAAATTTCAAAACTGGTTTCCTCTTAACTGGATTCTATTCCACTAATTAGCGCCGTCACACCCAAGAACTCAGATTTTGCGCAATTGTTGTTAGGTTTAATGAAAGTCTAACTTATTATAGAGTTAACTTTTCAAAGCAATATCTCGATGGTTTTTGTGTCTTCTCGTTCGCGGACGAACTTCAACAAGAATTCAATGAAAGTTGCGGAATAACAAAATACTGGAATTTAATTAATTTATCAAGATCAAGAGATATTAAAATTGAAAAAAAAAATGATTAGACTGGTTAAAATCAAAATCAAATTTTCTAACAGTTCATTTATTCAATAACTCTAGAAGATCTAATTCTAAGCACAGTTAACTGTGATATCTAAAACAAAATTCTGGTATAAACCGAAATACGGAAAACGTTTCTATGTTGCCATTTACAAGGACAAATTGTGATATAATCAGTGTTGTATTTTCGTTCATTTTCCTAACGTGAATAAATGTTATAAAAATTTCTAAACGCAACGTGAAATGTAATAACACAAATAACAATATTTAGCAAAAATTCAAAAAAATTGTGATTTTTTTTTTTTAAATATAATGCAACAACAACATTCACATTCCACGATTTGAAAAGAGAAGCAAAAACTTATTTTTAGTGTTTCCAAATGTGGCATTCCTAAATGGCTCAATAAAATATGTTCAAAAGAAAGAGGAAACAAACACAAATTGTTATAAATGCTTTACTGACGTCTTTCTTGATATCGCTTTTGATTGTTTATAATAATGTCTACCATAATATTTTAACCACAATTCACTTGAAACATATAAAACTCAAGGAAATCCCTTCGGAAAATGGCAGCACATTAACAATAGAGCAACCTCCGCCTGCCATAATTCCCCCACCTGATGGTTATTTGGTATGGAGTGAAAACTGCCACATACCATCGATAGATCCCTTCAACAATGACTACTTGGAGACGTACGAGGGCGATGTTATACCAAACTGTACAGAAACACGGCGACTGATAACAAAATCATACAACACAACATTGGAGTCTTACATTCTCAACATAAATATCGATTTGAAGGACGAATATGTGAATGATACAGATGAAGATATTGAATGTTGTTATAAAGAGATACTGCGAAATGGTGACACAAATTACGAGTGGGTGAACATCAGCAACAGTGTGATAATACTAGATAGAAAATTTTATGGAAGCAATAGCAACATTTTTTGGTGACGGACGAGTCGAAGGTTGCTATAACCCACTCTCCTCATTACCGGAAAGCACTAAAACTTGGGAAAATAGAACAATCGTCCTTAAATTTTGCTGCTCATAAAAAGCAAAGCAAAGAATTGTGGTTGTTTTCGAAACAGAAGATAGTTTTGTGATAGATAAAATATAGAAAAACGTTAATTTGATTGAATTGAATTGAACATTTACCAATATTGGTAAACAATCACGCTAAATGCTGTCATTTTTTTTGTGAACTGCTAAAATTATCTTGAGTCGTTATGGTTGATTGTGCAAAATAATAATTCGTCTTAATAAGTATCCCTATTATGGAGGTTTACATAGGATTCGCAGCTCCTTCACATCTGCTCTAAAAGGGGAATACATAATTTTGTAATTATATTCCGAAATCCCATCAATACAATTGATCTGAAAATTAAATAACTGGATATATTGAGTTTTCTTTGTTGGCATATGTCACCAAGACGAGGATTTTCAAAATGTAAATTTTACAAAAAACAAATAAGATTAATTTCTAACCCTATTTTTTTTCGAAATCTACACCAGCATTGAAAATTCGAGAGGATCTTTTGGCGTTATAGTTGAAATATATTTGAAATATAGAATCAAAATCCAACATTTGTCACCAAAAATAAGTTTGGTAGAAATAAAATAATTGAAAGCAATAAAATTACGATATTGAAATTTATTATTTTAAACAAAGATTTTCAGATTTTAAAAGTAACTTTAAAAAATCGAAAGAATTGTAATAAATTTTTGAAAAGAGAAGTTAATAGAAGTAATATTTAGAATGCAGGGTGAATTTTTAATCGTAGTTTTTTTTTTTTAAATCGAATAAAACACTCAAATTTGCATCATATAACGGGTGGCGCAATAGAACGTGCATATTTAAAAAATAGATTAACAAATAAATACAAAAGGTATGGTTAAAATAAATCTAAGGCATTGTAGACTAATAAATGGAGTTTATTTTTTAAAAATAACATTACCTAAATGGTGACCCTCTCTACGACGGCACTGCTCTAACCGCAAACGAAAATTATTGAAAATTTTCTTCAGTAATACTGGTGTAATGGCTGCCATTTCACCACGGATATTCTCCTTGAGCTGAACGATATTTCGTATCGTTCATTCATAAGGAAATGAGCCTCGTCAGAGAAAAGGATATTGTCAAAATTGGAAAATCGTTTAAGCATTTCATTAGCAAATGCGAGCCTTGCTACGAAGTCAGACTCTTTCAATTTTTGTGTTAATTGCAGCTTATATGGATGCAGTTTAAGATCCAATGTTAAAATTCGTTGCAAACTTCGTCGCGATAATTGTAAGACAGACGATCTCTTGCGAGTCGACATTTGTGGATTTCCTCGTACTGACTCCATAACTCTCTCAACATTGTCTTCGGTGCTAGATGTTCTTGGGCGACCATTTGCTTGTGGTTTAAATGTTGAACCGGTCTCTTCAAAACGTTTTACCCATATTTTAATTAAACTAGCACTCGGAGCTTCACTAATTCGCCATAGTCCATATTCAGCACAATATAGTCGCCCAGTAGCAATATACGAACGACAGTTCTCGTAAAATGCGCGCACGCAAAGTGCGCGACGCTTCCCGTCGAAGTGATTCATAGCGACTAAAACTCCATGAGCCCGCCAACCTAACGATGTAGGCGCCCTCCCCCGCCCGCGCCTTTTCTACCCAGCAAAAAAAGATGATGCAATATGCACGTTCTATTGAGCCACCCTGTATTAAAATTTTTATTGGAATCGATAAATTGGTCTTTGTCATTTAATTTTTAAAGATAATTTCATATAAATGTTGTCCGCGGCTCCGTCTCAAAATGCCAATTTTGAAGGTCCAATTTTTCGTCACTTTTTCAAGCATTTCGGCCTGTATTCCACGAATATCGCGTGTTATGTTATCCTGTAAGGCTTCAATAGTATTCGGTTTGTCCACATAGACTAACGACTTGACGTAACCCCACGAGAAATAATCAAGAGGCGTTAAATCGCAAATCGAGAGATAGGCTGTTCACCAAATTCATCCCTCAACATATCCATTGTTTCATGAGCAGTGTGGCATGTTGCACTGTCCTGATGAAACCACATGTCAACCAAGTTCAACTCAGACAATTGGGGCAAAACAAAATTCCTTGTGGTTGAGTAACACATGCTCAATCGCTGAGAACGGTGACGAACTGACATTTCACGATCGTCATTAACACTGGTCGCTACGGCTGCAATATTTTCTTCTGTACGTACTGTACGTATGGGAGTCGATGGTTTTATGTCCAACAAAGTAAATTTGGGACGAAATTTGGAGATAACAGCACGAATTGTTGATTCAGCAGGTCGATTATGACGACCATAAAATGGTCGTATCAAACGATGCACATTTGCCACAGAGCACGAATTTCGATAATAAATTTCAACGATTTACAATAGTTGCTCGTTTGTTAGTCTTCCCATAATGAAATGGCATAGTATACTGTACACTTTTCACTTTGAGGAGATGAGGTTTGGACGTCATTACCAACCAGTGCTGCCAACCTGAAAATTTTAAATCTTAAAAAATCACTCTATATTTCAGTTTCAAATTTCTAAAACCTTTCAATGTAAACTAAAAATGTATGTTTTCCTTAACATTTAAAAACTTGTTAAATAGTTCTCATAAGCTAAACTCCATGCCATTGCTAAATATTTCTATGCATTTTTAGAACCAGAGTGTCAGCTGCAAAGTTTAGATATAAAAATATAATTCCAAATACTTTGTAATTATTGAACACTTTTAAGAATGATTTAAGCTTTTGTGCATGTAATGAAATATTCCCAGTAGCATTAAAAGACGATTTTTTTTGTATTTGAACAAATCTGTTGTCGGACTTATATTCATCATCGAAAAATCTAAAGAAGTAACCCTATTCGATTTATGAATTCCAGATAATCTCACATGATTGACCAATTCATTGGTACAATGAAATAAATTTGCATTTGATCTACACATTTATTAAATGCAACGGGGATTTTTATTCATATCCCTGTGTATCCGTATGCGGTTGTGCTTAAGCTTATCTGTTCTGAATTAATTTCTCCATTGTTCATTAGTTATCTCACTCCCTGAGTATGATATTCACAAAGCACATCTAATCTGCGAAGCTGCGTACTGCTTAACTTCGATAAATGTCATCTACTGCAACATGTTTTTTTTCAATATTTTTGTCTTTGTATATAATGGCTTAATGAAATTATTTTGTACATTGATTGTGGTTTTAACTGTGGTTAGAGTGTTCAAAACCGAAACCGAAGACCAAAAAACCGGATTTTTTTGACTAAAACCAATTGTTAGTAATTTCGAAATCAAACGGTTTAACCGGCTTTTTACTTCGGTTAATCTATTTTAGGAAAATTACAAAAAGAAGAAAGAACTAAGAAACTAATCATACTTGGTTTACAATCGATATAAACGCCATTGCAGAATAGGTTTTTATAATATAATATAATAATCCAAAAATTTGATTATTTTGAATTTTTGAAGTAATAATTTTTTGTTTCCTGATGGAAATTAATAATGATAGTGGAATAAACTAAAATTTATAATATTTGACTATCCATATTATTATCGAAAAACTTCGTTAAGCGATTATGGATTGGACTGATTAAGAAAACCATTTAACCAATTTCCGGTCTCAAAAGTAAAGTTAAACACAACACACATAAAGCTATGATTTCGATGAATCATTTATTTCATTTTAGGACTTGAACTTTGCCATTGTGTCAGAATACAATGTCATTTAAATAAACGCCTCTGGATTAGTTGCAGCAGTGTATCCATTTGAGGTAGTTTTTGTCCACATTTTTGCACATTTCGGGCGGTATCTCGGCGACAGCTTGGCGAATGTTGGTTTTCAAATGCTTCAATGTTTGGAGATTATCCGCGAAAACACGGTCCTTGACGTAGCCCCACAGAAAAAAAACTAACGGCGTCAAATCGCATGGCCGATTGACATCGCCAAAATGTGAAATTACGCTTTTTGGAAATTTCTCATATAATAAAGCCAAAATCGGTCATGTTGAGTGGCTCGTGGCACCATCTTGTTGATAATATTCAATTCATAAATTGAATTGAAGGTAATGGTCATTTTCAAAAAATACGGGCCAAAGACACCTGCAGATTATAATGCATTCCAAACAGTTACTTTTCCTAGGTGCAATACAATTTTCCACAATCACTTCTCCAAGTTCAATATGTGACAATTTTGTTTGTTGACATAACCACCAAGTGAGAAATGAGCTTCATCGCTCAAGAAAATTTTGTTCGAAAAATAAGCATTGAAAGCCTGCTGCTGTAGCAACCAATCAGCTTATCTGCGGCGTAATGAATTGCCAGCCAGTTTTAATTGTTGCATGAGTTGAACTCGCTATGGACGGATGTGCAAATCCAAATCCAAAATACGCCATAATGAGTCATAAGATAGGCCCAATTGCTGAGAACGCCGTGTAATCGACAAATTCGGATTATCAGCCGAACTTTCACTAAAAGAAGCGATATTTTCGGCAGTGCGTACACTGTGATGATGCACAGGCCTGACTACATCTGTCTCTTAAAATATCTTTATAACCTTGCCAATTCCTTTCACATTAGGTCGATTATTATGACCTTAATCCCCCTGTAATGCCCGAAAAGTCCCACTTTCGAATCACCATTTGTACAGTAAGTTTTAACTATTTTTACGTATTCTTCGATTGTTCCCCAATCCATATTCATAAATGGCAAACCTTTCACTAAATAAATAACACTTCAGATGACAGGTATTTAAGAGCTGACAGCCTTGCCACACTGGCAGTTTTGAAACCAATAAATGGATAAACCTTTATCATATATTAAAAGTATGTCGGCAACATCTATTAATCAAATAACATTTAATACGTTTGATCTGTTTAAAATTGCATTTTTAAAATATTGGACCGATTCTAAGTATCGCTTCCCAAAGTCAAACCAGATTGGGTCATATGTTATAATTTTTCCTATGTTCTCCGCTTGTCTGCCTCTATCCTAATAGATTTATTATTAAAATCATTCTAAACTTATGTTAGTGCGATTTTGCTTCCATTGCTGAATACATACTACTAACTACATTTCCATGCCAGTTTTTTCTCCCTTTAGATTTAGATGAAGAAATGAAGCATAAAACAAATTCCACGGAAGTCCCCTAACCAGTGACAGAGTATCAGACTAAAGAGTACGATTTATTGATTGATTGGGCTGACAACAAAAAAAAAAAGACAAATGTTGTGTGAACATTTAACCAGAATTTCAACGAATAGGTTTAAATATATATGTTAGCGTGCCGACTTCTTAAAGGCTGAAACAGATGAACAAATTTCTTTAATTCTTGGCACTAAAACTTTTTTAATTTTCTAATAAAAAATGCAAATTGGAGTTGGCTTAAATTTCAACACGAAATCGAATACGCAAATCTAAGTTGTTTATAATAGTGTCTGATTTGATTTAATTAAAGTTGACGATTAAAGCCTTCTAAGGCATACAAACGTCGCCGCCGGGTTTTCTCTTTATGCTTATGCGTTTAATCCTAGACTTGTGTCATGGCGAAGTTAGTCATATGAACCAATATAGAGCATCGCATAACAAAGAAAATTTCTCCCTTCGACACATTTAATATTGAAGCACACTTTTAGACATTGACAGCATCTAACATCCAATAGTAAACAATTGCTTACACATTACCTATATAATATAAAAAATGCAATAAAGTAGATAATTTTTATTCGTTTTGCTTTGAAAACCAGAAATACTTGATATGATGCAAACAATTGTTTATATTTTGTAAACAAATTAGATATCAAGTAAACGCAATATAAAAATTGTGAATGAAAATAGCACACAAACACAAATAAAGCAATACTATTATTCAGTCACTGTATTTCGGAAGTCCACGGGAACTACGCAATATATATATAGCAAAATTAATCATAGTGAATTTAAAGCAGTTGAACAAAAGACGTGAATTTGGAAATAAATGGGTTAAATTAAGTAAATTATATGCGAAGCTGGGGTGAAATAAATGTCGACAAATCGGTCATTTTATATGAGTGGTACTCTGACGAGGGTGCTTAGAGTCTACTTTCATTCTTAGAACTAAGTTTGTCAAACGCATAACCCGTCAGCCAGACAGACGGTCATGGCTCAATTGACTTAAACTTCGTACCTTAAACGTTTCATTTCTTATATTTCTGCAACACAGAATGATTTACACCAATCTTGGGGTGAAGGTACGAGTATATACATAATGGGCCGCTAGATATTACAGACTCAAACCATTTGTTAATACCGCATGAGGACGTGCACAACATTTGCACGCTAAGAGAGTATGCGATAAATTTAATTCGAGTACTGAATTTAGAAAACAGAACATTTCATTTGTACGATTGCGTCCTGTATATTTAGTGGCCAAATATGACTACTCAAAATTGCAATATCACCGTTGATGTGTATATTCTAGTTTCGCAACGGTATTTCTTTACTCATTCTGTTTCGGTATTTTCATTTCCTTTTTCCTTCTTTATACAGTGCCGCTCAATTGAATAGCACCTCCTTTAAATATGTTTCTAAGCTCAATTTTTTTAAAATAATAGTTATAACAAACTGGTTGTGCTTTTACAAATCATGTACGTGAATTTGCTGTAATCCTATAACATAAATGTTTTTTCATTTTAATGAATTAAGTATTAAAACATTAAACAAAAAAAAAGTCGGAAATTCAACTTCAGTTTTTGGTTCAATAGCCTCCTTACAAAAATTAGATTATACACGAAAACATTAATTCTAAATTGAAGGTATTATTGTTTGCTTACATCTAATTTAAAAATAAGTATTTTAAGTAAAATTTAGTAGTGGGTGCTTTCGCCCTGGTTGAGAATACGTTCATAAATTCTATTCGGTAAAGAATCATATAGTTTTTTGTTTCCATTAATGAGTTCACTTTTGCTTGAATATTGTTTGTCTGATTCAACCACCTTGCGCACTAGCCATACCCAGACGTTTTCAATAACGTTTCAGTCTGGAAAGTAAGGCGGCCAGTTCATAACCTCAACATTTTGGCTTTCAATCCGTGGTTTGACGACTCTTGCCCTCTGGATTGGCGCGTTGTTTTACTGCAATTTCCATTCCGAGTCTCCGAAAACATTTTTAACTTCAGGAAAAGCTTTTTCCAGCACGGCTTTGTATGAAGTCGCATTCACTTTGCAGAGAGAAACAAGAGCTCTATTGTGTCATAATAAGAGATCGCACCCCATATCATAACTCCACCTTCCCGGCTGTGTAATCGATTGAGTAGGTATTCCTCTTTCTGAAGATCGTGAAAGTAGTAATTATATCCATCAGAACCCTCTAAATTAATTTTTTTTCGTCGGAAAATATAATTCTGTTCCACTTTCTACTCCTCGTCATAGTGGAGTCATATGACAAAAATTAAGGCGACGTTTCTTACGGAGATTGTCTAGCGGTGGTTTCTTTTTAAGTCTCAAGCGTTGCAACTGTGCTGCTTTGAAAATAACTCTGTTTACCGTTGATACACTTGCATTTACGCTAGCTTTTTACTTGATTTTGGCAGCATAGTCGTGTTAATTTGAGCCATATCTCAGAATAGCCCTTTTGTCAGCGGTTGTAATAACACTTGCAGTTCGACGTTTCATATTATTTCCATAGCCTTCGATGTCACGTAAATATGTCGGTATAACTTTGCGACTTCTATTAGTTTTTCTGGCTATTTGATGAATAGAAAGTCCACACTCCTTATAGGATTTCAATCTCTTCCCCTTCTTTTTTATTCTCTTTTTGACACTCGAAAATATTTATACGTAATTGCTTGTCATGATTTTCACAATACTTGTCTCTAAATTCACTCTGCCGATATGCTTCGGATTTGGACAAACACTTTTCGGTGCAATTTATAATGGTTCTATCCACACATTTCGCGTGTTTTTCATACATTTCCTCATATACGATATAATACATTTCGTCGACTTAGATTTAATTGCCGCTCACTATAGTCTTTTACAAATTTAAAACATAGTAACCGTTTTATAAATGTAAATCTTTACTCTTTTTTCTCATTGAACCTATTAATGCACTCACTCTTACTCATTTCTTCTGCCGCACTCTGAATTCGACTAGCTCAGTCGTCTTCGTAATACAGTTATGATTTCTAACACTTATCCGGCGCCCAACCGCACTTTACAAGATCACGATAGAAACTAAATTATGACAACGGTGATTTGCATAAATGATGCCAATTAGTTAAAGGATTCTGCATTGGTAATGGGAGAGTAGTATTGCCAATTTTGAGGGGATTCTCTTTGTACTTGGATATGTTTAGAGGTTAGAATTATGTTACAGGTAAAATTGTAACATTTGCTATGTATTTTCGTTTTATGCAATTTAACCAAAAATATAAAACTTAAAAACAGTTATAACTATTATTCGAAAAAGTCCCTCTTTAAAAACTATTTGTGACTTTAATTACATCACTAAAAAAATAATCAGAAATAAACATAATATTTGAGTTATATTTTTTCTATTCTTCAAAAAAAAAAATAGTTTATTACTATTTTTTCCACCAAAATATAAAAAGGACTTAAAGACTTTTCCCTCTTGTGACCTTAAATAAAAGTCTTTTGCTTTAATCAGTAGGCAAATGATTTAAAGCTTACTTAAAATTAACTAGCAGATAGTCAGGAAGAGATGACTACGTACGACAAATATGTTAGTCATAATTACATTAAGAAAACATTATTTTCAAAATTTTTGACGGCATATGACGGTTTGAATAGTTTGTCAAAATAAATAAATACGAATCCATAAGCAGGATTTCTCTGTCACACCGAGTTGTGAAGAAATTTTACACTGATAACTAGAAAAAGGATATTGTTATTACATTCTGGAATTTATAGCATTGTTACGCGCTTTAAACCTATGCAATATGCAGTACAGATTGTATTGGTTTACAGTCATTAGTTGTAACAACTGAAATTCCCAAAACTATTCCAGATATCCAGGAAAATACTTGTCAAAATTTAGTTATAATCGACTCAGTAGTATATGAGTATATATATATATGAGTAGGAGTATATATTATGTATGTATATAGTCAGTGTGTCTTTGTGTTAATTATAGCCTTCTGGAAGGCTATTCCTTGGATATCTGGCATAATTCCGGGAGTTATTCCATTATTGCTCGAGCTTCGGATCGCACATGTAATTTTTCTCTCTTCATAGAACAATGGAACCACTGTAGAAATTTTTCCAGGCAACCGGTGGTGACCAAGAAAACTACCGTTGCTTATTTGTGCCTATTCTACCTAAGGAATTGCACGAATAACGCGTGTTATGTTATCCTGTAAGGGTTCATTAGTGTTCGGCTTGTCCACATAGACGAATGACTTGACATAACCCCACAAGAAATAATCAAGAGGTGTTAAATCGCAAGATCTTGGGGGCCAACTCACAGGGCCAAATCGAGAGAAAAACTACTCACCAAATTCATCCCTCAACATATCCATTGTTTCACGAGCAGTGTGGCATGTTGTGGCATCGTCCTGATGAAACTACATGTCAACCAAGTTCAACTTAGGCAATTGGGACAAAAAAAATCACGTATCATGGCTCGACATCGTTCGCCGTTGACGGTAACGTTTCTTCCACGGTCGTGTTTATGTATCCGAATTGTTGATTCAGCAGGTCGATTATGACGACCATAAAATGGTCGTATCAAACGATGCACATTTGTCACGAATTTAGATAATAAATTTCAACGACTTGCAATCGTTGCTTGTTTGTTAGTCTTTCCATGATGAATTAGCAGAGTATACTGTACACTTTTCACTTTAACAGATTACGTTTGGACGCCATTATCAACCAGTGCTGTCAATCTGAAAAACTTAAATCTTAAAAAATCACCCTGAAGTCATTTATTTTACGAAGAAAATGTAATATTATTTTTATATAATAATGAAAATTATGCATTGTTCACTAAACTGACAAGTAATTAGAGCTTTTTTGTAGTCTGCCACCTCGTGTGAAATGTCTAAACATGCAATAACTCTTCAGAAATATTCAATCAATTCCATAACATATTAAGCTTTTAAAAATCCCTCCTACAACATTATTTTAATTAGCCAAAGTATTTTCACAATGAAAAAGGCGTGCTAATAAATTAAAATATGAAAAATATATAAAATTAATAAAATTAAATGAAAATAATAAAATAAAAATATTAATAATATTATATTTATATTATATTTTTTTTCTAATTATATGAAACTTTTAAAATTTTTTACACGAAGTTGAGTTGAGAATTAAATTAGACTTCTGTCTATGTAAGAGATAATGATGACAATGAAGTATCTATCTTAACCTTTCGAAAAAATTTGTCAATTGTAAGGATTATCGGTACAACATGCGTCTTGCTAAGACAATTTGTATAAAACTCAGTAAGAACAACCATCTACAGCCAAAAAAGGTAGTGCACTTCTTCATACTACTATTGTGATATGGATATTGAACTGTTTTCCCTTATTTTAGTGCAATTCCATTAAAAATTGAAATAAAGTATAAAATCAGCTGTTGCTTCCGAATTTAATGTTTTGTTTTACTAGATAATTGGTTTGAAAATAATCATCTAAACTTCACCCACTTTATTCCGTAGATTATTGGATTGTGAACCCTTCCAGCAGGATTTTATAGTACCCGAAAATATTGAGTATATGCTAGTCGAATGCGTCGGTACTACGAACACATCCGTACTCTACCAAGATGGTTTATCCTTTATCCAACGGCGCTCCGATGTCAATGAGAAGTTACAAAACAATGACCGCGGCCAAAGACAATTTGGTATTTTACTTTTCGGCATCGATTCAGTATCGCAATTAAATGTTCGCCGTGTTATGCCGGAAACATATGCGTATATTCAAAATCACAGCTGGTTTGAGTTGTCCGGTTATAATAAGGTAATGTTTTGGGAATTGGAGAAAATTCAAGCAACAAAAATGTCAATCAGGTTCCTTTAAAATGAAAAGTTAATGAAATTTGAGTGCGTAGATCTTATAATTTCTATATCAATAGTGTAGGTCACATTAGTTGGATGTTTCAAACAGATCAGATTGTTTTTTCAATTTAAAATATGAATATGTATGTGTCCGCACATCGTAATATTTTATAATATTTTATGTACTCAGCCATAATTATGAGACACAACTTGACTTGATTTGTTGATATACGAATCACACATTTAGCGTGTAAAATTTGCACTTTCTTCGCTAGTGCCAGGAAAATGTCGGATAGTGATGAAGTTCCTCGTTAGTTTCAATAGCCAACTATGGGGTACCGAGGTTCTATTTTATTTAAATTGTTCAATCACAAATTGCATTATGAGTGATAAATATTTGTTTATGTTTATATAATATATTTTTCAACTTATTCATTTAAACTATAAAACTTAGCGGCAAAAGTTTGCATTTTTTTCACATATGGGCATCTCCCAAAAAAGGTCAACCACGAGTGAAAAATTCAAACTGCGCAGAAAAATTTTGTAATGCCTAATAATAAAAGTTAAATACCTATATTTTATAAATCTAAAAGCGTTTTTATTTTTTTTAATTTTTTGGCCGAAATATACCATGAAAAAAAAAAAAAAATTGTAGGCATTTTGAGGAATTATACCCACATTTTTCTTTGTGTTTTTAGCTTCTTCAAAGTTAGATTGTATTGTTGCTGTAATATGAAAATGTTCTACCAACAATAATGTTATGTATCAGAAGAATCGAGAGAGAATGGAGTTCGAATAACGGAAGATTTTTGACTTTGCTTTTTCGTACATTCTATTGTCGCGTCCGAGTGTAAAAAATATTATTTTTTGTTGTCATTAGCTGTCAAGCGCTTCAAATGCAAGCAGCTGTCAGGTGTTCAACAAGTGGATTGCCCCAGTTACGAAAATATAATAATCGGCTCCCGTCAAACAGGAAAAACAATTTTATTGCTGTTTAAAATTTGTCGCGTCCGGAACCGTAAGCTCTGAAGATTCGTTAAAGTTTTATAAAAAAGACTTAAATTAATATTTTATAGATGGCACAAACATCCAAAGTTACAAAGAGTGAGAAGGCAAAGAAGTATAGGGAGAAGATAAGAACAGATGACGAAAAATGGAAAGATTTTAAGAGGAAAGAAGCTCAACGAAAGCGAGAGTATAGAAAAAAATTATCGGAAAATATGAAAAGCTGTGCTGTGGACGGAGTAGGTGCCGTGGTGAAACGAAAGGTATGGCAAATTGTTAAAGCAACAAATATTACTCTCGAAGATGCTTCATCATTTTATGAATGTGCTAAGAATAGCATTGATGGAGTCATCATTTTATATATCCCTGGAGAACAAATTCACAGTTTTTCAAATCAACTATCAGAGATATGGTACAAGGTTCCAAATATCAAAGGAGTTAAAAGTTTTCATTGGTTTTCATATTTGAACAGTAAATATATTGAAGTTGCTCGAACCGCTTATTCCTTAAAGAAACAAATTAAAGTAGACCAATCTAACAGCTTTTAATTTTATTTTTTCCTTATTTAATTACTATGTATATTATGTAACTTGAAGTAAACTTGTTATGTTTTATTTTCATTAAAATTTGTGTTATAATGAACATCATTTCTGTATTTAATTCCCCTTAGAAAAAATTGTCGCGTCCGTCATGTCGCGTCCGTATTCATTACAGCATCAATTAAAAAAAGCTAAGAGATTATTCTCGTATTTCATAAGTCTACGAACAAAAGTTATCATTTGACCTTTATTTACATGTATATGTTGAAACACAAAGTTATCAAAATTCGCTGAATTTTGCATATTTCTATAAGAGCTTCAAAATAACTTCTATTTTTTGTCGCGTCCGTTTCATTGTATAATTGTTTATAAGTTTGTAGTGATTTGTACTAAATCCTGCGAATATCTTCTAAAATGCAGTACTCGTTCAGTGCTTTAGAACACTAAAAATATAGATCGAATTTTTCTCTTCTTTCTTGTTTTTGGCGTAGTTAAAAGCGTACGAATGTCGCGTCCGCGCCACTGGGAGATGCCCATATTGCATAATCTGTGTAATGAATTCCAAAATACTTTGGCTTTTTGAAGTAAATTTTTTACTTTAATGATTAGAATAGAAATTTTTATCCATTAACATTTGTTTACACCAAAGCGACGCTACAAAATCTTTCAGCTCCGAATAATATTGGAATATTCACACCAATGTGTTTTTTTTTTGTTGTCGCTTGTCAATTGAGAGGAAAAGTTTACAATTTTTATACAAAGCAACGTTGGTTGCGATTCGTGTCGCTCTACTACGGCAAATTCTTTCATAAATAAATTTTTGACATTTAAATGTATTTTGTCTTATTGCGTTCATATACTCGTACATAAATAGACCTTCAATAGATGCACGTAGGAAAGAACCGCAAACATTTTGGTTTTCCGTGCATCTTCTCCAACTGATCATATTAACAGGTATGTTCCAGATTCTACTTTGAAGTAAAAGTAGTTTGAAATCACTTCAATTTGACACTTGGGTGTTCTGAATTTTACTTTTTACTTTTCATTTCTGTTTTGTTTTCGAACATCAAATCGTAGTGAATTGCATTGTTCTACAAACTACTTTTAGGCAAAAAGAAGTGGTTTAAAAATACTTTGAAATTTTATTGTGAAACAAAAGTTTTTGCAAGTAAACATGTAAGTATAATAAACAAAAGTGGTCAGATTCCTTTGGTTGAATAAAAATTTTCCTTGTTTGAAGGGGAAAACACAAGAATACAACGCAGGATGCAATAATACTACGTTTTATGCAAAACAATCCAGATCTGGAAAAAGGGGACCATGTAAAATTGGAAGAATTGTGGAATCTTTTTACGGCTTAGTAATTTCCACGTGAGTTCCATCGATGCATCCTACTACACCGGGAATACCAAATTTTTGCATGAAGTGGCGCTTAGACAAATTTTGTTCATCAACTGTCATTTTCAATTTAATCCACCTAGGACAATTATATATTTCTTGAACAATAAGCACTCGATTTAAAGTTTTGCAGGTGGTGCTCCGTGCTAAGGCCACATTAGTGTCTTTTCCGACCCATCGTTGAAATCCTCCTTCTGCTAAAAATCTTAATGTGGCAGCAAACTGTAGTGCTGCCGGAATGGATGACTTGGGCAGTCTCAATTTTATGCAATGTAAAATGTTACGAAATGCATCTTTATTGATGCGATAATTTTGTAAAAACCTAATAGTTTTTATTAAAAGTATATTGAATGTACTTAAGTACATACATGTGTGTACTTACGTAGTGTCGCCCATATCCAGAGGATTTGAGTGATCCCGCAAAATCCGCCTTTGTAATTTTGCTCTTGCGTATTCATTGGTTTGGCATATAGTGGACACTAACACCGCATTCATTATTTATTTATCCTTTATTTATTTATTTGCCCTTATTATTTATTAATACTTTAATTTTATGCAAAAAAATCATAAATAGTAGTTTTAATAACTAAGTTTTATTTTCAAGTCAATATCAGCTGTTTACAATTTCTGTTTTCGAACTTCATTTCATATGAGAAAATGAAACAACAAACCACTTCATTTGCAGAACATCCAAAACAAAACGTTAACTTTTCAAATCGTATTTTACTTTAATTCCACTACTTTTTTGGAACATACCTGTATATTTTCATGGTGTTTCAGAATTTTATAAGCATCAAGTCAAAATATACAATATACAAAATATTGAGTAATGTTCAGAATTGGAATCGAAATACTACAGAAGAGTACTAGGAAAAGTTAGGGTTGATATATAACGTGCACGGTCTCACTTGAATGTTATTTTTCAACATTTACTTTTCTGCAGCAAATTCAAATTTTTCATTCGTAAATTCCCCAGAATTCCCGGATGAAATTCCCGGGAGAAAGGAAAATGAAACTAAACTAATTTCCATAGGATTCTCACTGAGGAATTGGTTTATGATACTTTAATTACCTATTATAATATTCCGTTCAGACTTAACCTGCGTATGACTGAACGTTTAAAAGTCTCCAGATGAAGCATTCTGTCGTACTTTCAATAATTGAATTATGACGATCTCCAGTTGTTACCAAAGAAATGAGAGACTTCAATCTCTCTCTTGGAAAAACGGGACGAAGCGCTGTGTTATGTATGAGAAGAGGGCGTTTTCATTTATTTACTCGTTAATTGAAACAAATACTCGTATAGCAGCAGCCGCTCGAAATATTAGCAAATTCGCGCTACTGTAGCAACCAAAAAGCTAATGGCAGCGTCCTTATTTTTTGACATGTGTCAGTCTATTATATTGTTTACAAGAAGCAAATCGTTTTGCGTCGCAGTTTAAAAGGTCATCGAAGTGAATTTTAAACGCAACAGTGTTATTCTTTTGTATCCGGCTGGAAAATCGTAATCAATCATTTTTAATGAGCTACGATATTTACGTGTGAACAAAATGTTTGTGTATCGGACTATTACACATTATTAAGATACTGGAGGCATCAATAGATGCCATAGAGGTGAACATCGAAGGGTGAAAACCAGCATTCAATGTAATCCATGACAAAGCGAAATTCAATTAGCGAAAAATTTCAATGTGTTTGCTCGTAGCATATTGAACAAGAATTACGATTGAAGGCCTACAAAATACAAAAAGTGGAAGGTTCAACAATTGCACAAAACCCAGAATATTGGGGTTTTTTCTGATGTGAAAATGCTGTTCAGCAATAATGATGCGGTTCAGCAATACTTAAACAAAATCGGGCTAATCGAAAGATAATTTAGATCAGCAAAGTTCTCTGTGAAAGCAAGCGCCTGCATCTGTGATGGTTTGGGCCGCGACAACTGCTGTAGGATGCTGAACACTAGTTGTCGTTGAACATTGTGTAAAAATAAATCAACAAATCTACCGAGAAAAGATTTGAAATGATGCCTTGTTACCTTGGACACCTAAACAATTTGGCAGAAAACATTGTATGCTCCAACAAAACTCGGCACCATCCCATAAAGCTAGTGAAAACCAAATTTTTTACAAAAAAAAAAAAAAAAATCCTAGCTTCGTTTCTTCACAGTAATGCACACCGTATTCCCAGGATCCATTCTAGAGGCCAAAGTATCAACTAAAAAATGTGAGACCCTTAAAGACTATTCTTCGCCAAGAATACCATAAGGCCACATTTATGTAGCGCGTGAAGTCTTTCCTGTTTAACACGATGCTCAACACTTTCGACCCGCAAACTCTTAAACCTCTATTTTTTTTTGTCTAGAAATAAATAATACACATTTCTGAGACTTTTCCATTTATCAAGAAATCGGGAAAAATATATGAATTTCCAGGGATTCTTGAAACTCCTCAAGAAATTCAAATTTCACAGAAAACGTTATAAATGGAATAAAACTTAATTACACAACAAAATTAAAAGCTAAAATAAGCCATAGTTTGTAAAATTTCTGGGGTTTTTATTACATAATCTTTAAAATACAAATACGAGCAGATATTTTAAAAATCTGCTTAAGAAATTTTAAAATATATATAAAATATATATCTATGATTTTGAATTGCTGTTTGTGTGGTATTAAGTTTGTATTTTTCTAGAAGTTTTTATATTGAACTTGTCTACATTTCAAAATAAATTTTGCCGATAAAATGCCAAATGTGACAGATGAGTTTTGAAATTATCTGATAACAATTAATCACACTTAATTCTTGAACTACCTGAAGGTATTGATAAAGTGTTGATAGATATTCAAAAATAATATAAAACATTGATTCGAATACTTTGTTCTTTTTTTTGTGACCTGTAAATAATACATTTACGAAATGCAGAATATGACAATGAGAGACCAGTAGCCAGATTATTTAGTTTTGGAAAGACAAAATGTACTACTGCATATTGCGCTAATTTGAAAACTATTCCAAAGAAATTATTATGTTCATCATCTGAGCATACTTGACAAAAGTATATTCAGTCATTCTATACCCTACATTAATTATGTACCCAGTTCTACATCAGAATGTAGGAGAAAATATAGCATGTGAAATTTTATTGCATTCTTGAAAGAGTGCCAGAAGGAGTGGACTAAATTGTGCAAGCAGGGTAAGTTGTGTTGGTCGATACAAAATATCGTATTAGGTTTTGCCGAACTGTACGAGTATGTAAATCAAATATACTAATTCCAAATGAATTTCGTAAAAAACTATTTTTTCTTAAGTTTGTCATTTCGTACGTGATGTGCAAAATCTTGACATCAGAAAATGTTGTCACCGAGCATATGTAGCTCAATCTTCTTAAAAGCCCTGAAACGAATTTCGTTTTAAAATTTCTCGATTCTAATTCGTCTTTTAATATGCTGCAGATTTCGTATCAAATTATATAGATGAGAGCAAATAAAGTTCGAGAATACCGTTGTCAAAACGAAATTATTTTGAAAAAAAAAAAAAAAAAGCAACTATGTAAGAGTTAGACTCGAATAAATTGTTTTTCCTCTGGCAACTTTATAAGATTAGTTTTAGCAAAATTTATGTATTTTATGTTTATGTATTTATATAATAGTTTAGACAGGGATATCTTCCCTGTTTGTAAAGCAATTTTACGTTTTTGCATAATATGAGTTATTATCAATTAATTGTTTTAATTTTTTTTTTTTTTTTTGCCAATTTATTCCTCCTGCAGATGGATGACAACACATTTCCCAATCTTATGGCTATTTTCTCGGGTTTAAATTTGATAAAAGCCGACGAGATCTGTCACTACCACGAACCGGGGGGTTTGGATAATTGCACAACCCTATTTAAATTATTTAATAGCCAAGGTATGGCGACGGCCTACTCCGAAGACAGCTGCGAAATGAGCACATTCGACTACTTGAAGCCGGGATTCAAGCGCCCACCCACGGACTACTATCAACGGCCTCTACTTTTGGCCATTGAGAAAGAATTGCCGATCAAAAAACTGTCGGGTCTAGAATATTGCATTGGACCAAGAAGATATGGTGAATACGTCTATGACTTTGGAGTCGAGTTCGCTGAACGCTTTTTGGGTCAATCGATATTTGGACTGTTTTGGACTAATAGCTTTAGTCACAACGACTGGATTGACCCAGCTACCATGGATGGACGTATGGTGGAATATTTCAATTATATGGATTCCAAAGACATACTAGACAACAATGTTGTAATCCTATTGAGCGATCATGGCTCACGCTGGGGTTTCTTGCGCAACCAAAAGGAGGGCTACATTGAAGAGCGTCTGCCCATGTTTTTCATGCGACTACCCCAATGGTTCCAAGAACAAAACCCAGAGTTTGTGCACTCGTTGAGGATAAACAAAAACCGCCTGACCAGTCCTTACGATGTTCATGTCACCCTAAAACATTTGGCCTTGTTGTCTCTGGGCAAGTATGAACCCATCGACTTACCCATAAGTTGTCCTACATGCCAGACTCTTTTGGAACCGGTCTTGGAGAATCGAACATGCTTATTGGCCGGTATTGAGGATCACTGGTGCACATGCACGCCTTTTGAATCATTGGAACGCACTTCAGAGGAAATGGAATCTCTAACGAAATTAGTTATAGATGAAATGAATTTGTACTTGAATGGGAGCGGTTATGGTGAAAAATGTGCTCCTCTGGAATTCAAACGCAACGTGGAGGCGAATTTGAAGTTGGATTTACACGAAGACAGCCACACCAGTCGAATGCAAACGTATCGTATGAACTTTGAGGCAAATCCAAATGAGGCAACGTTCGATGCGACATTTGTTTACGACACAATCAATAGAAATCTCACAGTGGAAGTTACGGAAATCAGTCGCTTAAATAGCTACGCTAAGGATTCTGGTTGTGTAGACGATAACATTGTTAAAAAGTATTGTATATGTAAAGATAGTATTAAAAAGAGTTGATTGACAAAAAAAACAAAACTAAAATTAATGTGTGTTATGTATACGAGTGTAAGGAAGAAGTGGATTAAAGTAGGCCCTCCTTGCTTTCCACATTTTGTGAGTGTTCACGGATTTCTTTCTAGACTCTGTATGGGAAGAAGTGTCAGTTCAAAGGTAAAGTGTTTGGTGGATAGACTAAACGAAGAGAATAACGAAGCTATCCACAATATTGAACAAGTGTTTTTTTTTTCAATTCTACATAAAACAATGACACAGAAGAAACTAAAATCAGAAATTTTTATCTAGAGTGGTAAACGAGCAAAAATGGAATCCAATGTTTTATTTTTTTGTTTTTAACGTGTTTTTTTTATCTAAATTGCCTAGTTTTTTCTGTGCGTCTGTACAGCTAAATGAAAGTGCTTTTGTGTTTATAAAAATTTCAAAGAATATCGGAATTTATACGTATTTTGCAAAATTGTTTCAAATTATTTTCATGCATATGAAAGGAATTTGTAGTTACCTATTAATTATTAAGACGATACAACATTAATAAATAGATTAAAAATGTATGGATTCAATATCCTACCAATCAATATTTGAGTGTAGGATTTCGAACTCATGTCCTTCTATTTCAAGTACATACACTATGTCAGTCGAAAGCAATTGTTTTCCCTTTCCGAAGATTGGAATGCATTATAAACTCTCGCAATTGTGCAAAATGTCATGTGTCAAAAGTTTTTGAAAATACGACATTAATTGTCTTGGTTCATATACGCCTCTCACCAAATATTATTAGATTTGTCGTAGATCTCCCACTATAAACAACATTGAAATACTTTATTTTATAATTGGTGATTTTCGGCCTTTTCATCGTCTTTGCATTGAAGCGCAACAACAATATGGTATTGACATGGATTTTTGAATCTGTGGATCTTTACTGGAATTTAATATTTTATTAACAAAAAATAAATAAATAAACAGTGGCAGAATAGTGCAAATGACAAACTGAACTCATAAATTTATTATAATCACCTGATTATACACAAACATCAAGATATATTTATATATTTAAATTTTTAAAATTCTACACAAAATAAATTATAGAAATTCCTACGATATGTGACATACGCGACGAATACCAGAAGTATACATATGGAAATCTATTATTCATAGATGATTATTTATAACTGTTTATTTATGATAGCAATGTCATCATTTTTGTTTGCCACCCTGTGGAGTCTTCTTTGTTAATAGCCAAAATGTGTAAATTTGTTATGATTATAGTTTCGAAAATGATTAAATTTCTGATTTCATTTTAGTTTGACCAGATGGTGTACATATATTACGGTGGCATGAAGCCAAATGGGAATAATATTATGCTTCTTCTAATAACTTTATGCATAAGGAAAATAAAACGTCATCATTTGGTTAAATTTGATCTGCCAAACAAAAATTTGAAGTGGTCGATGTTTCTGGCAATGCCGTTGAGAAATATTTACTAAAAATCGCAGCCCATTTAATTGTAATCCGTGAAAAGTAATCAAATCTGGAAAAGCACGAAATCTTCTGTCTATTTGTGTTTGCAATATAATATACTCCTACGTGGGGCTGACATAGCTTATATTCGACAAAATTCGTTCTTTTCCCAAACGCAATGAAATCTACAGCTAGTGGAAGCAATAAAACCGAGAGGGCGGTTCATTCATCAATTTAAACATGGACCAATTAGGCTACTTTAAATTGGATTCATCTATAACTTCCAACTTTTTTTCAATTACGATCTGTACTTAAATTTAAAGAGTTCATAGACAGGATAACATACGTCTATTGTTTCGGAATTATATTCTGTGTCGATCGCTATACATTTTGCCTGATCACTGAGTAGGTACAGTCAGCTTCAAATTCAGTATGCCCCGAAAAGGAATGCAAAAGTAAAAGTACATACAATTACAAGTACAAATACATATATTTTTAAATAGACTTTGACATAACATTTTGAAAAGAATTATTTGTGATATTAATTTAATTCTCATTTCGGTCGAGTTCCATTGAAAAAGAAAAAGTTTATCCCTTCGCCCTGTATTGATTTTTAAAATAAAGAAATGATTGACATTTCCGTATTCCCCCCAATACAATCAGAACAATGACGGCAAATTATCGTCACTGTATTTTAATTCCCTGATGTCCCGCTTACAGCAATCTATTTTCGAACATATTTGATTATCATTTAATTTTTTGGCTATTTTGACATTATTGGAAAAAAAAATGCGAAAAAGCGTTTTTCAGTTCCATTTTACTAAAAATTTACTGTGCGGAACCATTTGAAAATGAATACGGAGGTGGGAAACCCTACATAAAATCTTCATAAAGTTCTAGAAATAATTTCATACAATATGTAAAGTTGTCACTAATGTAATGAATTTTGTGAAAAAACAGGTTAAACATTTCTTTTAAATTAATGAGAAGTTTTACTCGTTTCTTTCGCTTTTTCATTAACATTCTAAAGCTAATGAAATAATTCATGGAAATAGAATAATTCATTGAAATTCATAGAAATTTTGTGAAAAGATATATTGGGTTTCATCAATTGGCATGAAAGATTAAACATTGACATATAATTCCTGCTACTCTTGATCATAAACACAATTAAAAATAATAATAATAAAATAATAAAATAAAATAAAATAAAAATAAGCGCAATAATATTATAACCATAGTATGAAAAATTGTCTGTTCTTTACAAACCAATTCTTTGTGGCCTAAATATTTATTGCATTTAAATTGCATGAAATGATTTGTCAATTTAACATAATAATAATTGTGAGCATTCTTCTTCTTCTTCTTGCCTAGGTGGCGACTGGAATCTTATCTATTATAAATCCTTATCTATTATAAACCCGTAGAAAATAATTCTAAGCGCTTCGATCTTCTGCGCTTCTCCTCCAATTCGTCACACCCAATTTCGTTCGTATTTCAAAAGCCTGGTCCTTCTAACGGAGTTTTACTAACTAAACGTAACTAAAATTAACCCCAAATAAAACAAAATTGATGCCTGCTTATTCTAAATGCCATAATATCAATAGATTTTTCCTCAGATATCAGGTGTGTACTCGTATATCTGAGCTCCTGTACTTCCTTCTTTTTTTAACTAATCTCCACGCGAATGCTGCAAGTTCACTGTTTCGGGGTGTCCTAATATTTATAATTGTCAGACAATTGGAAAAGGAGATTAAGCCAAATTTTGAAAAGTTTACAGCTACCATAAATCCACAGTCTAAAATGAGATAAAAAAAAATTAAATAAATTGAACAGAGTAGTTAAGAAAACATGAAATATGAATAAAATTGAAGAAGAAGGAAAAATGCGGAAACCTGCGAGCGACCATTGAGAAAGTTGAAACATTTTAGGGAAGTTTATAAAAAACACTAATTTTTTCTTTCACAAAAAGAATGGCTGTCATTAGGTACAAGCTCAAACTTCCGAAATTTCAGTAATAATGAAAATATTTAATTAAACAAAAAGTAACAATGCAACAATGAATAATTATGGTTCCTTTAGTATTCGTTGATCCGTGCTTTGGTAAAGTTTTTGATTGGCTCGTATCCATACTCGTATGTTAATTGACTGTCATATACATAAATACCAATGTGTTGTTTGCCAAACGTCGCAGAATTATTTTAAATATTAAACGTGAAGCAACGAAATTTAAACTAAACTAAATAGGAGCCAATGAGAAAAAAATTTGAAAATACTTTCAATATTTAACTCATAGATGTTAAATAATGATTAGATAATGCTAATGATTGCTAATTAACCTTCTTTTGTGAAATTCTCTAATTCATTAAACAATTAGAATTAGTTCAACTAATTCCCATTAGATAATTGCAATTTTTATTCTAATTGTAAAACTAATTGCAATTAGTTGCCATTACCAAAAAAAAAAATTGGTTTACTTTTACAAATAGAAATCTAATTGACTTCTGCTAATGCAATTACATATTCAATTAGCTCGAATTATTTTCGAATTATTTTGATAAAAATACATTTTTTCCAAAGAATTATTGAAGTGAACGAGTAATGATGTGATTCACTGTATGTCCCCATCCACACTATGATGATAAAACTTCCAATATATGGCACAAATATCCTACATTAAAGGAAATAGCACTGCAACACACCGCTTGCGCCTTCAGCCGCTGTGGAGCGACTATTTTCCTTTGCGGGCATTATTAATAGTCCAAGGCGGGGTCGCTTGACGGACTTTTCCTTTGAAAAGCTTGTATTGCTGAAAGCGAATATATCCGGTCATTCTAGCTATTAAACAGTTAGTATGTAATATATGTAGTACATATTATGTACATAAGTTATATATATACAATGTATATTATGTATATGTATATGTGTGAAATTCATATTATGAATACTTTGTTTTTTTTTTTTTGTTTTTGAAAATATCGAAATTATTGATTCTAATTCGAGCTAATTGAATATGTAATTGCATTAGTAGAAGTCAATTAGATTTCTAATTGTAAAAGTAAACCAATTTTTTTTTTGGTAATGGCAACTAATTGCAATTAGTTTTACAATTAGAATAAAAAATTCAATTATCTAATGGGAATTAGTTGAACAATTTCTAATTGTTTCATGAATTAGACAATATAAACCAATTGCATCAAGTGCTAATGCTAATTGCAATTTAACATGTCTGATTTAACTGCACCTGTTGGATGCGATAATAATGACAGCTTTACAAATGCAACACGCATAAATATAGTATTTTGTAGCATATATTTAGGCATGCTTCATTTGTTTTAAAAGTAATCAACGATTTTTTTACTCATAAACCATAACCTATGCAGAATAGCATTGATGACATTGTTTTTTTTTTGTATTATTATTATTATTTTGTTATGAAACTGTAAAGTCATTTTATAGGGATTTTGTTTATATTAATTCATTTACCGATATCACTCGATTGGAATCACTTAGGCTTCTAAACTGGAAGTGGTTGGATTTAAAATTTGCAACTATTCGAAAACCAAACACAATTGAGTTGGCAACGTCCATGTGATTTCCAAAGTTGTAAATTGTTGTAGAACAAATGGCTACCTTGAAAATAAAGTCGTGTTTCTTGACAGTAAAACATTTTAACATACAACATTAAAATATATAGGTACAAATAAATATATAAATATAATATAAATGAATAATATAATAAATAAATAAATATAATATAAATAAATCTTAAAGATAAAAATAAAAATAATAAAGAAAATTTTACGAATCAGCATGTGTTGTTACCAAGTCATTATAAATATTTCATTAAAGTTAGTAACAAGAACTTAACAGAAAATATTTTCTTTTTTACTTCTACAAATTTCTCTCCTTATTCACATACCTGATAAAGTGTTGCAGCAACTAAAATAAGTAATAGATCTGAATTCCTAAAAGCAATTTTGAAATATTTATTATAATTGCAAACCAAAATCCCACAAAATTGATATTTTGAATGGTGTGGAAGTCAGTTTTATGTGGTGTCAAAATTTGGGTCATTCTATACGAGGTAACCAATGGTTAGAACATGCTGCTCACCCAAGAATACGAAGGTCGTAACTTCATCACTTACGGCAGCTTTCACGATTTCCTTTCCACCCAGCGTGCTGTCAATTCAATGCAGAAAAGTTACGAACGAGCCATGTTTCGTTATCATATAACGCTTGAAAAAATCATTTATTATCGCGTTCCATTTTGATCATGCAAAATGGTGAATACACAGGTGTCTCTTGTCGCTTCACTTTTCGATTATTTGATCCCCTCAAAGTGTGCGCAACCACATTTGGATAAATTGCCTAACAAATGAACGGTGCGAATATGAGATCTATTGGATAACATATTCAAAATGTACAGGGTTATCCATTTAGTGATTTCAAAACCGCAGATCTGGAAAGGTTATCAGCTATTAAATACCTGTCATTTATTTAGTGAAACGTTTTCTGTTTACGAATATGGTTTGTTTAACAACCGAAGAACACGTAAAATTAGTCAAAACTTACTACAAAAGTGGTGATTCAAACGTGGACACTTTTCAAGCATTACGGTTGATTAAGGTCGTCGCAATCCACCTACTGTGCTAGAAATTGGCAGGTTTATAAAGAAGATTATGAAGAGACTGGAAGTGTTACAGATGTGGTCAGGCATGTGCATTATTGCAATGTACGCACTGCCGAAAATATCGCTTCTGTTAGTGTGGCGGATAATTCGAGTTCCAATTCAGAGCGCTATAGCCGTACGACAACCGACTTTTTTGGCCTACAATTGAGGATTATGAACTGAACGATATGTGGTTTCATCAAGACGGTGCCATGAGCCACACAACACACCTGAATTTGGTTTTATTGCACGATAAATTTCCAGAAAGTGTACATTCACATTTTGGCAACGTCAATTGACCACCAAGATTACGCGATTTGACGCCGTTGCCATTTTTTCTGGGGCTACATCAAAGACCGTGTCTACGTGGACAATGCCCAAACATTGGGCATTTGAAGGCCAATATTCGTCAAGTTATTGCTAAGATACCACCCAAAACGTGTGAAAAATTGGACAAAAACTTCCTCAAAGGGATCAACTGCTACAACCAATCCAGAGGCGGTCATTTAAATAACATTGTATCCAAGCATTATAATCAAATAAAAGTTTCATCGAAATCATAGCTTTAACTTTACTTTTGAAACTGTAAAATGGGTAACCCAGTATATTATTAAGTTTGTATATTTATGTGAAGTTTGAGCAGCTTCTAAGTAAGTACGTTAAACATTGTTTGAAATTTGTTTTTGTATTAAAATAAATTAAAATTAAAAAAGAAAGAAAATATCGGCACAATACCGCGCCGGAACTTTGGTGAACCAATTCGTAAAATCGAAATGTTGTAGCCGTAATGTTGAAATCGCAAATGGTGTAATTTCTGATATCATTCACACACTAGAAGAAAAAGCCCTTTAAAACATGTTGCATGTTGCTCAGAAAACGTTAGATATTTTCCGGAAATGGTTGAAATCCATTTAATAAAATTGTTTCAAGATAGAATACAAACAACTTTGCAGATGGACCGAATTAAAGGAGTCCAGAATAAAAAAGCTGTCATTATAATTTATATCTATCATCTAAAGTGACAACTTAAAACTAACCACGTCCCTGTCCCTGTCTCACCGCCCCTACTACCGAGATGTGATCTTGCCTAAGAATTATTGTAAATTTCTTCTCCGCACACAACAATAGGTGAAACATACATACATACATACATATGTGTGTAACTACGTGCGTGTGTAAATCTGTGTTCATAATTATTGTTTACTCATGTACGCCGTGGCGTTCTGTTGTTAGTCGTGCCACAAAAAATGTATTTTTATCCAAAAAGAAAAATGAATTCCGTCCAAAGCCTATAACTGCAACGAACAATCTCTGCAGCGCTGTGCCAATTTCTTCAGCCCCAACAAAAACAAAAATAATTAAAATCCGAAAAAAAAAACAATGTGTGAAATTGTTTGCAAACGGCTTTGAAAAATTGTGATTTCTTTCCGATGTGGACGATGACGATTCCGTTGTGATCTCCTCAGACAGAACGACCGACACCGACAACGGGGAAGATCCACAAGAGCGACCTGTGGTGAGGCGACGAGTGGCGGGAAGTGAAGATTTTATAAACATTTGCAAACCACTATAGAAAGTGGCTGCATGCAGCATTTTCCGAGTTTTTACAGTATTTTTCGACGAAAAAAACAATAAAATCAAAATCGAAAATGGAACACTCACTTCGGTCGGCTGTATGGATGGATGAATGGACAAAAAGTGAGCGGCAGCAGCCAGGCAGAGGTGGAGGCAATCAAACGCTTGTACTGCAAATAGTGGCAACAGGCTGCGCCTATGTCTATGGACGACGAAGGTGATGGTGGTGGTGGTGATGGTGATGGTGCTGTGAACAACAGCTAGATATGCTACTTCTGAGTAATATTTTTGTTGTTGCTCCTCCTATTGCCAGCGACTTTATTACTGTGTGTGGGACGAAGTCATCATACTATATAGTCCGCATATAGAGTAACAACCGATATGTACAACACATACGCCGACTCTCTGCCTCGTTGTTGTCGTTCTGAAAATTTTGGAATCATTGTTGTTCAAAGTCAGCATCAGTCGAAGCGATACCGCAGACGGTACAGGGCGTTCTTACCAACAGCTACAAATAAAATCAAAGAAAGCCAACAACATGAGTTCCATTGTAAGTAGAAAAAAAGAGAAGTCACTGAAAAGAAATGTAAATTAATTACTTCGTGTTCCCCAAATACATTCTATGCGAAACAGGATGAAGATCTTACACCCGAGCAAATTGCTGGTATGATTTCATTTTTACTAAATAATTTGTATAAATGTATTAAATAATTATGATCCTTCATTTGTGTTTATAGTTCTGCAAAAGGCTTTCAACAGCTTCGATCACCAAAAGACCGGCAGTATCCCTACCGAAATGGTGGCCGATATTTTGCGTTTGATGGGTCAACCTTTTGATAAGAAAATCCTTGAAGAACTTATTGAGGAAGTTGATGAAGACAGTAAGTAAAACAGATAAACATCATACTATTGCATCTAGATTTGATTGATAATTCGTGCTCGTTTGTCTCGTCACAGAGTCTGGACGCCTGGAATTTGAGGAATTCGTTCAATTGGCCGCCAAGTTCATTGTTGAAGAAGATGCTGAAGCCATGCAAAAGGAATTGCGCGAAGCTTTCCGTTTGTATGACAAACAAGGCAACGGTTTCATTCCCACCACCTGCCTTAGGGAAATCCTTAAGGAATTGGACGATGCCTTGACCGAACAAGAATTGGATATCATGATTGAGGAAATCGATTCCGATCGTTCCGGCACCGTTGATTTCGATGGTAAGTTTTTCAAATTGGAAAATGTTAGAGGAGGAAGAGTTCTCGGCGAGAATAGTGTGATAGTTCATAGGAACGATGCATTTGAGATAGAGGGCGGAAGATTTGAAATGATCAAGCCTGTGTTAGTGCTTGAGAGCTTTACTTACCTGAAACGGTGAATTGATCTCAGAGGTTAATTATTTTTAGGAATATTTGTTTCCAAAACAGTCTACAACTTAATTGTCAACTTTCATTTACCTGCTATCCCCGTCTATCTTTTATAACACCGTTTTTGTTTGTTTGCAAACAATCCATTTCACTTGAACTTTTCTTATGAGACATTCAATTTTCTTTGAAATGTCTTATTTGGAGTAGAAAACAACAGGTGGATGTAAAAATATTTGCATATTCTTTAAAATCAAGCTCAATATACATATGTAAGTATATAACGAGGCGCAATATTTATGAGATATCCATAAAAATATAATTCGAAATAAGTTATTTACCACACCTTTAAGATAGTTTGGGTTCTGAATGTTATCCAATCCAATGAGGCCTTTCTCTGGAGAAGAGCATACAAGTGGCACCACAGACCGATGCTTATTAAGCTTCGTAGTATTACAACAATTATGTCGAATGTAGGAGTTATGTATTTGCCATATCCATCCGTCCTATCTATGCATTTTTTTAAATAATGGCACAGCTCGATATTGTCATCAACTCTATCAAATTGCGCAAAATATGATTTTTTGACGTTTGTCAAAGGTTTGCCTTTTATTTCGCCTAGATTTTGATGTATAAATTCTGACATTATTTTTACAAATTTGACGCAGAAACCGTAATATAGTATGCACCTAGAGATAACACCAAAAGTTTGCACTAGTTAAGGATTGCATATAGTAAGTAATATCCAAAATACGATTGAATTTCATAGTTTTCGAGATATTCGACAATAAATATTTAAAATTTGAGAAACTTGAGAATTAAAACCTAAATAATTGCAAATCATACATAGTAACTAAATATTAGTATTGCTGTCAATGTATCGAGACAGACCGTGGCGCGATGGTTAGTACATGCGACTAACGTTAACATAATCGCCGGTTCAATCCCGCATACAGCCCCCTATCATTATTAAAGCGGCGGTCACCTCAGTGTAGTCGTATCTGGCGAACACTTCGAGTAGTCGAGTAACCGACAAGTCCGGTAAATGCTTCTCAAACTGTGGCTTTCGGAGTCGTTGTTAAGCTGCAGATCTCGTTGATCGAATTTAAAAATAGAATGCGTGTGTAGTAAGTAAGCGCAGTGAATATGAGAAGCTCTCTTAATATCCCATTTGTGGGAAGCAATGGAATTTATTTGTTTTTTTTTTACCAAGGTATAGAAAAATGAATTTATGAACATGAACATGAAGGGAAAACAGAAAGTATAAAATTTGAAATATTTGAAACTTATTCTGAGCTATCCTAATGCGTACAATAATATAAACACTTTCCTATATTGAAAAAAAGCTATTCGAGAAATTTTGAGGGGAAAAAACTAAACGTCTAACATGCATAACACTAATGACATTACCAAAACAAAATCAGAATTAGTGCAAAATGTAATTGCTAAGATGTAAATCTGTCAGATTTTGTCTGAAGATTTTATTTGAAACTTAGGTTTTACGAGAGAAATTGAAGGGTTTGTTGAAGAACTTCGGTTCTTGCCGGAATGTGTATACTAACGAGAAGAAATGGGAAAAGCGGGATAACTTGCATTATTTGGTTTTTATTAGTATGTTGGTGGCGAAGTGGTCCGGTTCGCGGCTGGCGGAAAAAGAAAAGCGAGTTTATCGCCCTGCTGGGTTGCCACATAGGCGTAACAAAATAGGAGTTTTTATAATTACACGGTTGTTTGAAGTAGCTTTTACACAAACAAATAAATACTTAATTTTTACAATTTATGATAAATATTTTCAAATTGTTTGATGCAAGCAATTTAATGTAATTAAGCTTAATTCAGTGTAACTTGATATAATTCAATTTTAATTCGAGGTATTACAATTTAAATAAAAGTAACTCAATTTAATTTTCAGAAAATTAATTTTAATTCATCATTCATAATTTAATTTAATTTAGGAAATTTATTTTTAATTCATGGAAAGGATTAACTATAGGTATGTTCAACAATAAAAAACTAAATTATAATCAATGCGTTGTTGCCTATACAAAATTTTACTGGCAAATTTGTTTCCCAAAATGAATGAATGATCTCGATAACTAGGGCTAACTTAAAAAACTGTTTCCAGTTTAAAAACTAGCATAACTGATTTATATAAAGTCACATGTGAAATAGCTGGCAAAAAAATATTTATATGTTTTTTTTCAAATCCAAAAGATATCTTTAACCTATCTTAATATCTTAACTTTAACCAACTTTTCATTTTCGAAAGCTTTTCAAAACTTCTTTTTAGTGAAATTTGTGGAAAATGCTTTAAAAACTATGTGCAGAGAAAGAATCAATCCAGAGAAACCAAAGATTTTTTTTAAATTCGAATAACCTTCATTCGTTACAGTATTGCTGAGTTTAGTTTTTTTTAGGGATAGGTCAAAATGAATGACTCAATGCTGCTTTCCAAATTTCGCTACATTACGTCTCGAAAATCGTAAGCGTTACGCAAAATTAATAACGTTTATTGGCAAATATAATCTCCTAAATCTATTAAACATTGACAAAATACAAAAGAACAACATGCAGATTAAAGATCACTGAGATCAATGAAGTTTTTGAAAGTTGATGCCATGTTGATGCCACCGCTGATAAAAGAAAATTATACTGTCGTTTTCATATTTTTTGCGAAGTACTAATTAGTACGGTGAACTTGACGTGTCTGGCTTTTTTCAACATAAATTATGAATAACAAAATCTCACTACGTCCTATTTATGGAACATTCACTGAATATTTGTGTATCCAATATTGTTAGAATTTCCCTCAGTTGTATTACGCGATTGCAACGTGTATTATTGATTATCCCGAAACGTGTATTATTGATTATTCGAAATCCAAATTGAGTCTCTACAAATTTTATGACTTGGATCACAGAACTCGTTTACGAATACTTTAATTAAATTCAAATCTAACGATGAATCAGAATGATTTTTCAATATGGTTTTTATAGTCTATTTCGGCGTCTTAATTTTTATAAATTTTCTAGTTTAGCGGTTTAACGGTATAAGTTAATTTAATAGCAATCTCGCTTTCAGAACTATAAGTATTTCGACTACAAAAATTCTATTAGTTTCCAGGTGCATGAAATACGAAGAATTCACATTGATGAAGTAGAAATCTATGAAGACTAAACAAAAAGTTTATTATTATGCGTATTATTTAGAGGGGGAACGTATAAAAATTCAAAATTGTGTCGATTTCGTATACTTTATTTATAAATATTTTATAGCCGATTTCTATGGATGGATGGATAGGCTGACTGACAAGCAGTCAGATATATCAACAAATTGTTTAAAAACACAAATGCACAAATACTCTGATACATCATTGAACATGATATGCATTATTAAGAGAAAAAAATGAAACAAAACGAAACTATCATCATCATTGGATGCCTGAAACAAAATCATTAATGCTGCGTTAAAAGATTTAGGGGGCAGGCAGATACACAGTTTCTCTTCGCATATACATATACACATATTCATATGTATGTAGATCTTTTAAAGGATACATAGATTTGTGTATCTGAATATTTGTCAATTAGGTGTGACTTACTTGCTTATTGTTGTAGTGGGTGAAAATTATTAATATATGTATATTTCATTAAAAATCATATTTATGTTTTATATATGTTCATACTTTTTATTTACAGAATTCATGGAAATGATGACTGGTGAATAAACACCACTCACACCTACACCTACACAAAAGCACATGCACACACACATATATACATAGCACACATGTATTTTCACTACCACCTGTATGTTTTACTGCGATAATGATGATGATGATGATGATGCTGCTGATGGACACATTCGTTTCATCTCGTCTGAAAAATGAATGGATACGGTTCGTCCACCATTGTTCTCATGTGTCGCTAAATTAAGTGTTGAACATTTGGCTAATTAGTAAAATGTTATTATTTTAAGCGTTTTTGAAACTTTTGATAATGAATAAGAAACAACCTACAAAAAAACAAAAAAATATCAATTCCCATAAAATTGTATATAATCTAGAGTATAGTCTCCAAATATTATACCCCACCAACAACTTCGTGCCGCAAAAAAACAAAAACTCTATCACGGTCGTCATTCAGCTGAAAAATAAACATTTGGAAACTAAATATTTACTTTTATTATTCCACTTCCTCAGAAATTGAGGAGATAAATTTTATGAGATTTCACTTTCGTACGTCTAAAGCTTAACTGCAAACACGTTAAGCTTTTTTTATTCTCTTCGGTTTGGGAAATTTGGCAGGTGTTTGGTATGCAGTCGTTAATTGAGGTAGAGAGGTGAGAGAGACTGGTTTCTTATCTGCACGTTCTTACGCACAGTGGGTTGTTTGTGTCTCAATTTTTAAAGTAATTAATGAGCATGTATTGGTATGGCCCGAACGAATATTTAATTGTATTGAGTCTAGCTGGGTTATCTTCTTAGCCAGTCTGATGAATACTGCGATGAATGGATTCATCAAGGATGTTGCCTACACTCTTAGTTACCACAACTATATTTTCTTCACTACATCACGAATGTGATATATTTTGTCGCATACTATCCAATAACAAAAATTTCGATGGCGTTAGGAGTTGTTACGGATCAATTGTAGGGACCATAAGTAGCTCTAAGTTCTTGATACAGCTTCCTCGCAGGAAGCAGGCTTTCGTAATTCAGATAAATAACTTGTAAAAGTTAAAGCCGACTAAATCTTGCGCTATAATGAAATGCCAAATATTACTGAACGAAAATACCATAACAGTTTGGTATGGTATACAACTTATACTGGTAAAAGTATCGACTATCATACTGGTAAAAATATGTAGTGTCTAGTTTTTGAGGCATGAAACATCAAAATGTTTAAAAAGTCATGTTATTGCAATTTTTAAATCTTTAGCTCACGATACTATAAAGATTTGATTTTAACAAATCAACAATGATGTGGCAAAAGGGCGCTCTTCTCTTACAAAACATATCGGGGGGAGTGAAATCTGTCACCGATTTTCAATTATCACATCCACAATTAAGAAGGTTCCATTAAAAAGTGATAATATCTATCATTTTAAAGCATATGATAAAAAAAATCTCACTTTCCAGAGGTACTTTTAGTCCTTGTTTGGACAACTTTTTTACCACTAACTTTTTGCTACCTCTTATTACAATTAGCTTCTAACGAAAACGGGGACTCAGTCTGCTACAACGGGCAAAAATATATGAGAAAAAATTTCTAAAACTTTGGCGTTTAAAAAAATTAAATTTTTTTTTTCAAGTGACAGTAAATTTCTAAAAGGTTTCTTATGATATTTTTTTACTGAATTTCATTAGAGATTAAAATTTTTGTTTAGGTGCCCGAAATATCGATTTTAAATAAAAAAAAGTACAATTTTTGTAGCACTCATTAAGGGCTTCTAATGCCCGAAAACACAACTGTTATTTTTTTATGCGATAAACTGAATTATCATCATTTATTTTGATACTACCATTAAAAAACATGAGAATTTAAAAAAAATTAAAGATATTCTTAATGGTAATAAATGCTTTAATATACGTGAACATTCGAGATATTACATTTATTACAAAATTCAACATATAAATCGACGATATTAACATTTATAGCTCTATCTATAATAATTCTATAATTTTAAAAAGTTGACATTAAAAATTGATTTCATATAAGAATGCATTATCGAATGGCTCATCTGCTTTACTCAAATGTTTGAAATAATTCAAATAACGAACACCTTAATATTATTATTTTACTATATTTATACATAACACACACATAACAAAGAGGTTTTAAAAAAATAGTGAAAGTAATGTGATCATATTAATAAATGATGTCAATAAAATATCTGAAATAGCTTTTGCACTTGCCAACTTAATTTTTTACGCTTTGTCAAACCCAGGCCTTGAGTATACTGACCTGTAATTAATATAATAACTTTATTATAATAAAAGGTGACTTCGCAAATTTATTGCTTCATTAGCATACGAGTATATAATGAAGTGAAACTAGATAGAACTTCTAGCAAGCGACGAAATTCTTAAACCGCAACCGCAAAAAAGATTATTAAACAATTTCAATCAGTCAATTCTCTATAAAATCACAGCGTAATTACGTTAGTGTGTGAGCTAATTTACCAAGGCTGTCGCAAATTTTATTTATGTACATTTTTTAAGCTGTTTATTCTTACGACAAATTAAATATAACAAATAACCATAAATATAACAGCTTTAAATGAGCCGTTAAGAAATTTTTCCAACTTAAAAATGTTGACAACTTAATTTGGTTTTAGGCGGTGATAATATCGATCGGTCAATATGCATATTTGGAATATAAGAAGGTTTCTAATAACTAATTATTTTTACGCAATAGAAAATGTTTAATACATTGGCGTATGTCAATATTATAGCTACATTTTAGCAGAGTTTGATTAGTTAAAACTAAAACTCGGAATGAACTTTTGTAAAATTTGGCTGATTAACAACCAGAGAATAAAACTCAAACTGTAGGGTGGCGCATAAGTAACGCCAAGATTTGTTCAGTGAATACATTTTTTGTTTAAGTCTTTTTTTTTCGTCTTTTTACAGAATTAACTAAATAATACTGGGGAAACTTATGATGGAAAGGCTCAGCACAGAACAAAGAACCAAAGTTGTTCAATTTTACTTTGAAAGTCAGCATTCGATTATTCAGATCATATCGAAATTTCTTTCATGTTCGAAATGGTCCTAGCGCTCCAACAATTTGTCGATTGGTTCAGCGTTTTGGGAAGACCTCCTGCAGTTCGAAATGAGGGAAACCCCGAAACTTCCACCAGGCGACGTTCTCAGCAGTTAGAGATGTCTTTACAAAGAATTTTACATATGTTACATCTTTTCCCATATAAAATGCAATTGGTTCACGAGTTAAAACCAAATGATAAACAAGAACGCATTCAATATAGTCGCCGTTACGTTACTTATGCGCCACCCTTTATAATGCAGAATATCACAAAATATGAAGTAATTGTAAATCCCAATTAAAGTTATAATTCCGTATATTATGACGAAAAACATACAAAATGAAAAATTCGAATAAGTGAAGTAAACTGTCATTGTAAATCATATTTTTGTGCTATTAAGATACACAAAATGTCCATAACATTAGTATTGTAAAGTTATATAATGTATTTGTTATCGAATTATGGAGATATAAATGAATATGAAGATATGTTTTAATATTGTTGTATAATCTAGTATGCTCATTTACCCCATTATTGCGAGTCAAAATACAAATTAGTTGGTAATCCAGATTTTTCTTATGTTACTATCTGCCAGATTCTAACGGGTAGCGGTTATGCTAAAATGCCATTTTTTCTCATTTTAACTCAACTTTTCTCTCAATATTTTAATCGTCTTTTGAATTCCGATCGCACAACACACTACTCCCGTTTTAAGATAATATTGTTTAAATAATATTAAATAATATCGGCATTGTTTTTATACAAAATTCTAATCCCTTACGGGTTCTATTTTATTTTTTCGTTTTTAACTTCAATACATAATTATTGGTCCTTCGAACGAGGATAACTGCTTCTAGCAATCACAATCATTGGTCCTCCGACCGAAGATAAGTGCTTCCAGCATAATAAACAATTGTAATTTAATCAAACCAATCAAATTAACATTGCAATCCTGAATAAAAATAAATTAAGGGGTCCCGGCGGTATTGAGCTCGAAAATTTAGGTTATTTTCAGGAATTTTCTTTGCAATAAACAAAATGAAAAACGACATTTAAATTTTTTAGGCTTTTTATTTAACTTCTTTTGCATACAAAAACGAAAAAAATTTTAATAATTTTAAAAATGGCGCTGAAGTTGACCCTCCATTTTGGCTCTTTTATTTGTTTCAGTTTTTTAATAAAAAAAAAATACGAAATAATTGAAATAATAATAAGAGTCTAGTACGGGCGATAGCCATTAATGTTGTGAACAACATATTAAAATTTCAGACGATTCGGTTGAACACTTTTTTTTTTTTTTTTTTTTTTTTTGATAGCACCAGACCGAAAAAGTAGTTTTGAATTGATAAAATGATAAACTGAATAAAATAACTGAAAGTAGGATTGCCATTTACTAGAAATAATCTTATATATACAAAAGATCACATTTCCGAGAAGGGCCGGAACAGCTGACGCGCGACTAACAATGCGACCATTGATGCCGCTGCATGACGAATCTGACTCTACCTGGTAAAACGTCTGTAGAATTGAAAATACTTCCAAAATTTTGAATTTGGGTTTCTTAAAACCCTATACTTATTCTATCGACATTTTCGACAATTGGCTTTCCAAAGTGTAGTGCAGCTTTAACATTAAAATTGCATAAACGGAGTCGACGAAACCGAAGTTGCGCTTCATTGGCTTAAAGAGTATCAGGACCATAAACACCAGTTACATTTTCAGCTGCCCGGCATGCGCTTTCGCCTTTATCGAAAAATAAATACTGTAAAATTTGGTGTACTTTTCTTTGTTGATGTCCATCTTTGACGCACGCTCAAACAATACTGGATAAAGTATTCATAAAACTGTCTGAGATATTCTTTGAAAATTAAGTATCCAAACAAAATTTGTTTTTCGGCATTTCTCATTTCGTTTGTGGAAATACTTACCGAGATATCAGCAACGAAATATTGTATATGAGGACATACTTTGAACTTATTCTGAGCCACCATAACTTTGAGATTAAAGTTTAGAAACTATATTGCTATAATAACACAGCTCAAAACTAATTTTTGCCAACGATTCAAGATTAGAATTTGATAAACTCAATTGTATTATATATTTAACTGGAAACACGCGAGATTCAAAAGTAATCAACAATAATTTTGCCGTGTAAACAATTGCATAGATTATAAGTGAGTCTGGTATAGCGATTTCATAAGTTTCGAGGTTAAAATGTGTATAGGTATAGTTGGTTTTCATGTCTGTCAGATTCATTGTCAACTGCTATATTTTCGAAACTAAGTGCTTATACGATGAGAGAAATCTCGGAGAATGTACTTTTTAGGTCCTCATAACAAAACTTATATTAATTTGAATTAAACTCAATCGTCATATTCGGGTAGCTCGGAATGAGTGTCAAACATAAATTCTCAACAATTCTCCTAAAATATGTCTCTAAAACATCGTTGTAAAATAGCTCAACAAATCTCACCAATAGAGTAACACAAATATATCTTTGAAAATATTTTACTATATACAAATCATAATATATTCAAATTTTAGTGTCATCATCGATTTATTGACCGTCAACTGCGGAGACAGAGGTTATTTCTGTTATCAATTTGACAGTAAATATCTCACGATATGGAGCCAATGAAAACAATATCGTAAAAGGTACTGTTATACCTATCAAACCCAATATTCATAAATTTGGCCAAAAATTTGTATTTATGTGGTCTGTGGCGGTCTTAAAAATGCTTCTGAATTACGTATATGTGTTTTGTTTAAACTGCTTTCTCAAACGCCTTGTCAACAAATTCAAAATTTCGCAAGAAAAATCCACTTAAGTCAAATTTGTAAACAATCTTTCTATAAAATTAACACAGGAGAAATCCCAAATAAGCCCAAAAAAATATTTTTTACAAAATAGCATCAAATTTATAAGAAAATTATTTATTTAAAATATTGGAAATAAAAATTACATTGTGCGAAAATCTTAAAATTAATACAGGGTGGGCCATATGAGTGTTGGCGATTTAATTCTTCAAATTTTCGGTAACGCACGGCGCGGGGTGGCGGGGGGATATGTTGTTCGCTGCGCCGCTTCCTGGAAATTTAGTCGCCATGGAGCCGTACACGGGAGTGCAGCGTGCATTTTGTGTCCGACCGTATTACGAAAACAATAAATCAGTGATTACTGCACGACGTTTGTATCGGCATGAACACGGTTTACACGATTTAAGTGAAGTTCCAAGCGCCAATGTGATATGAAAATGGATCAGAATGTTCGAAACAACCGGCTCAATAGTACCAATTACGGTTCGTGGTCGCCCAGTTTCTGCAAGATCAGCCGACATTGTGGAGCGTGTTCGTGTTTCAGTTCAGCGAAATCCGCAACAGTCAACACGTAAGAGAAGTCAGTCTTTGGATGTCAAAAGAACAACTTTACGACGAATTTTGAAACGTGATTTGCATTTGAAGGCTTATAAGATTCAGATAGTCCAAGAATTAAAACCCGATGATGCCAATAACCGACTTAACTTTGTCAAGTTTTCCTAGAAAATTCATTTCGAAAAGGGGGGATATTGAATGGCCCCACGTAGCCCCGATCTCTCTCCATGCGATTATTTTCTATGGGGACCAATTTAGAGCAGTTGAAGAGGAACATCATTCAGGAAAGTAACAAAATACCGAGAACAACTTTCCAACGAGTTTTCCAAAATTTGCGACTTCGGTTCCAAGAGTGTCAAGCAGCCGAGGGAAGCCATTTGGACAACATTATTTTTAAGTCTTAAAAATTCCCATGCTTCTACTTTTTAAAAATACAAATATATTTTTTTTATGTTTCGTAGTTTTTTTTTTTTAATTGAATATTTAAACCGCCAACACCCTTATGGTCCACCCTGTATAATTGGTTTATATATTGAAATTTGAAGAATTTTTTCAAATGTTAATGTTAGTTAAAATTTTATATCCCATCGCCAACTGTTCGGGACCCCTCATATACCTATAATAACATGTATCGTATTTAAGAACTACTGAGAGTGGCTTTTACACTTTAGCTGCCCAGATCTAAGTGGAACTCTTAAAGGTACACTTCAAAATTAATAATTGAATGCATGTCAAATATAACCTGAAATTTCATTTCATGACAAGACACATCACATACAGAACATACAAAATCATTATAACAGTCTTAATTTCAGCACTAGGCAACAAAACAGAAGAACAGATTTCTTCGCAATAATGTAATTTAAATGCAAGCTTCGTTTTGCAATTAAGTAGAATGCGCAAAAGTATAAAAGAAATTAATTTTGATTTACAAAAAATATTAACTGTGCTTGGTATAGAGATTTTTTTTTTTGTAACTGAATTTCGCAATTTAATAATAAAAAACGGTCGTTTTTCTCCTGCATAATTTCTTCTACATGATGTTACCAGCAGTTTTCATTTCCGCACTATCACTGTGGTAATGTCATTGAGTGTTTTTGCTAGAATTGTGATCAAAGAATATGTAGGTATAAAACGGATTCTATTGAAAATCAAAAAATTTGATTTTTTTGGTCATACTTTTGTTTATTGCACTTAATGAACCTCATCAGTTGCAAAACAATGTATTCGTTGGTGATATCATAAATCTGTACTTCGGTTTGTCTGACAATTTATATCAATAGTTTATTTAAGCAATCTCAAAAAAAAAACTCTATAATACATTGAATTTATAATACAAATAATATACAAATACGAGGTGTGATAAAAAAACGGGGTTTTTCAAATTTCGTGAGATACGTATGTTCGATTTTCGCATTTCTTTTTTTCTGTTGTATTGGTACAGTTTGTTTTTGACAGATAAAAAGATTAGTCGTGTTTTGGTGTGCTCTTCGATTTTTTACTATTCGAAAAAATGGATCAAAGAAACTGTATTAAGTTTTGTGTAAAAAAATGAAATTAAATGTTGACTGTAGCGTTTGGCGTGTCTACTATGAGCAGAAACACAAGTTCAGTTGTGGTATAATCGGTTTAAGGAAGGCCGAGAAGATGTCAATCACGATGCTCGTCCTGGTCGCCCGAGCACGTCGATGTCGGTCAAATGTGGAGGTTTTGCTCATTGTTTTCTTCGATTTCAATGGTCGTACGGTCAATAAGGAATACTACCTTGAAGTTATGAGCGTCAGAAACGCACAGAATTGTGGAAAAACCAGTCATGCATTTCGCGCCATGATAACGCACCAGCTCACACATCGATGCTTGTGTGTGAGTTTTTGGCCAAAAACAAAACCGCAAGCATGCCTCAACCACCGTATTCACCGGACTTGGCCCCCGTTGATTTTTTCCTCTTCCCAAAACTGAAGACATCGATGAAAGAAACGCGTTTTGCTACGATTGAGGAGATAAAAGAAAAATCGAAACAGGAGCTGTTGGCGATACCAAAAAGCGCGTTTTAGAAGTGTTTCGAAGATGAAAAGAAACGCTGGCACAGGTGTATTATATCTGAGGGGGACTACTTTAAAGGAAATAAAATAGAAATTGATGAATAAATACTTTTTGAAAAAAATTGAAAATAACGGTAATTTTTTGATCACACCTCGTGTGTTATTTATAACAAGTTGCTTGTATTTGAATAACTTATTGATACAGTCATTCATTCATTTAGTTCAGAAATATATCTGAGTTTTTACTATACTCGTATTGTAAGATTTGGCTACAGTTAGAAAAACCGGACTGCTAAGCACAATTTCAATTTTTCACTTTTTTCGTACTATTATTTAAAATCCAATGTTTTTGTACAATTCAAACTCACCGCTTTGCAAAACTATATTTACAACATTTATTTCTTATTTTTTTATGATTTCTGTGTTACATTTATTTATTTGGTTGACAAGAAAGTAATTTCGGTTTTTCATAAAACTTTTTGATCCCAGGTTGGAAGAAGAACTGATCATTCCTATAAAAATACTGGAACAACTCGGTTTGTGGGCCCCATCTGTATTCCACAAAAGATATTAGAGCTTGGAGGGGAGGTGATGGCACACCGATATATAAAGATGTTGAACGAGTTTTTTTTACCCAGAACTGTGCCGAAGACGTATCCGTTTCAACAGCAAAATGAAGCAACTGCACACATAGCCAGACCAGTTATGGCGTAA
>JAHXMU010000726.1:562125-579076 GCA_019455685.1 Philornis downsi | reverse complement strand
GCATGGAATCGGTAATCCATAATCTACGGCATAGATTTTCAATGTCCGAGGAGAGAATATCAACACAGCAAAGCACGCAATGCTCCAATCATAGCCTATTAACCAGATCTCTCTGGTCGTACAACTATTTAAAACGGAAAAGATAAATCTTCTGATATCTCCCGACGGCTTCTCTATAACCGCACCTGTTGCCAGGCTGTGTCTTGTTTAACTATGACTCTCCCCTTTACTTGGTTTTCGAAAAACGAGTTCCAAGATCAGTTTGATGTCATATTATAGGTGAATCCCAAGACATAATCCACCTGTTCCTAGGACGCCTGGCACAAGGCCACACTACTTTGTTTTTGTACGCAAGCATTATACCCTTTGCCTGCTTAATTACAGGATCGGGTAGAGAGGCTTGCGTTTTATGGGTAAGCGGTACAAAGCATCCTAGGAAACACCCGCCTACCCAAACTATGATAAATAAAGTAATATCATGCCTCTGCTAACCAAGAAGCAGTGTTGTGACAACTACTTGAATGTAGTTTAGATACCCGTGGCCTAAATGTAGCGCTTAATACGGAGTCAACAACCCGTCACACCAATTACGGTGGGAAGGCCAAACAGAATGTAATAATAGATGTTTCTGGTTCTCCGAATTCGATCAATGATTGTATTAAACATTGGAACCGTCGAATTTTTACAGGTACTCGTATATCCGATGGAAGAACAGCTGCGCATTCCATGAATGGGATATGGTAGAGCATCATATTTTTAAATATACAATAATATGATTATATAAGTTATCGTAACTACGTTAGCTTTAAGAAAGTTTTAAGAAAAGAGACTATTATAGATAAAATTAACGATTCTTATGAATGAAATGTTGGTTTTATCTGCCACTATCAGTCATGCTTAGTATCTAGAGCGTCACAGTGTTCACTATTTGTCAATTATCATCACCAAAGGCAGTTAGCAGAGATGAGAACGACCTTTTCGAAACATAAGAGAAACTCTAATTCAGAAGGTAATTCTTTAATATACGTAATTACAAAAACTCAGAATTGTGAATTCAAGCAAACAAAAAAAAACGAATAAACAAATACAGATGCAGATAGCTGAATTGTATACACGAAATATTTAAACAATTCATGGTGTTTGTGTGCTGAGCTGGTTTGATCAAAGTGAATAGAGTTTATTTAATAACATTGCGCAAAATCACTTTTGAATAATTCGTGAACGCTTTTTTCCCCTCTCAGCTATATTTGTGACTCATCGCATAACTCCATTAGCAAATTTTGTTAACCTATTTAGTCATTATTATAAGAATGGATTTCATATACAGGGTGCATCCTCTGACATTTCATTTACCCGAAATCACTGTATGAGAGAAAAAATCGATTATTAAATTGTTTAAAGCTTGCACGTAAGTTACGGGCGGACGTGTGCCTTCTTCAATACTAATAAATAAAATGAAATACTAATAATAAATAATTCTTATCAATTAAAATTCGTTAAGACAAAGCAGCCTAAGTTGATTGACTGCCCGCCTGACAGCTCCGCTACCAAAATGACTGGGTGCTGGCTAGCAAAGACGTTTCAAGCGATAACTTAAGCTAGCGCTGTTCGAATACACCTCTAATACTTTTTCGGCGGTTGTTAATTATATTTATGACTCGTCGTTGATTCATTAGTTCGTTCATTCGCTTATGCTTTGGGTTTGTCCACTTGTCGCTTTGTTTACTGTAGGGGCTTTACAATACCTGTATAATAGTATTGTGTTCCGTTGTTGTTAACTACGTTCATGTACGCTAACGGACCGACTGGCTGGCTACTCGAAGCGAACTACCAAACGTTATTTTTGGGTGAATCTTACTGAAAAGCTTATTTTTCATTTAGTTGCCGCTTTAACCATATTGTGTACAGAGAGCGTTGTCGTTACTGTATCGTCTTGAATAAAATAAAGACCGTGAGTGCGTGTATTTAACTTTTTCATTTGTTAGTCCAGTACATTTTTGAAGTGCGGGTGTTTATGAAGGGGGTCTTGTGATTGTTTCGCCGTGTCTGTTCGGTTCGTTAAGGTGGATTTGGAATTTCGCACGTTATTTAAGAGGAGTACCTATTCCGGAGCAGTACATACACTACAGTCGTTAAAATGCCCCAAAGAAGCAGGTGTGTTGTTAGAAAACAAATATATAAATAAGTTAACATTTCTACTGAGGAGTGCTGTAATGCAAGTGAAGACGTAAAATTAAAAAATCCCCCCCTTAATTAACAATTTTTCAACGTGGTCGGCTATGGAAATAACACAACAAAAACAGCTAAAGGGAAACCTAAAATGTTCTGAGTGAAAACAAGAATGTTATTGTTATTCGTGTAACGTATTGTGGTTTTGAAAGCAAAAAAAAATATCAGAAAAACTGAATTATGTTTTGATAATTATCGCAAATTAGCTCTTAATGAGCAAAGCAGTAATTGATAAGATTTTTTTGATTTGATAATGTTTTGTTTTTGTTTGTTTTTAATGCGACCGGTATTGAATGAGTTATTGTTAAACATCCTGCGCCTAAATGTATGTTATAATTGTCAAAATGCTGACACACCAACCACTACGCTTCATTGACATGAAAATGAATAAACGCGATGGTCATCATTCTCAATGGTTAATAATGCATTTGCCGGGGTTGGGGGAAGGACAAATAGTTGGTGGCCAAGGTCAATTTAAGCTTGTTCGACCTACCTCCCCTTGAACATGAACAGAAAACCAGATATCTAAACTGAAACATCCAGGTTGTTGTATTAATATATGTGAACAGTGCAAAAAGCGCAATATATGATGAGAAGAGAAACCATTAAAATCAGGGACCGTAACAGTTATAAGAGAAATGATGAAAAAATCTTATTTAACCATTAACATTAACGAATTTAAATAATGGTTACAAATAACCATTATAGTGAGATATATATTATTATGGTCACCGTAACCAATTAAAATGAGAAATATTTTTTTTGGTTATGCATAACTGTTATAGCAACCAAAAAGAATTTTTTGGTTAACAATAACCATTATCCAAAGAATTTTTTTTTTTTGGTTATCGCTACCCACATAAAGGGTAGGCCATAGGTATTTTTAATGTAATGGATGCCTTTCTAAGGGGTAGAGGTACGTAGGGCAAGCAATTTAAATATCTTTGGCAAAATTAAAAAACGGTCTTTTATTTTATAAATAAAAAACATTTTAATTTAAAGTTATTTTTAATTCAATTCTTATCTGAGTACATATGTAAAAGCAATGATTTGATTATGGCAAACATTTATTTCAATAGTTAACGATGAGAAAGAATAAAATACGGAACAATTTTTAACCAACGGAAAAATTTTTAACTAACCGATAACCAAAAAAAAAAATTCTTTGGATAATGGTTATTGTTAACCAAAAAATTCTTTTTGGTTGCTATAACAGTTATTCATAACCAAAAAAAAATATTTCTCATTTGAATTGGTTACGGTGACCAAAATAATATATGTCTCACAATAATGGTTAAAAATTCCCTAATAAAGATAAAGGGAATTTCCGCGTAACCTTTTCGTCTGGAAAAAAAATAACAATTATTTTCCGTCCCTGATTAAAATATTTACTGTCCTGGACACAACAATTTCTATGCTAAGTGTGCCCGTCTACAACAATGTTAAGTTGAATGTTTCCGAGCTGAGTTTTTAAAAACTTCTAGACAAAATAAGAATATAGTATTCAATATGTAATTTTGCTATTTTCCTACAGTACAGTCATAAGAAACTGCTAACCGCTCATTGTACTTTACCGTGATGGGAAGTCACAAAGTACTATTTTAAAGCATATAAATTTCACGGTTTAATAAAATATGAGTTTGGAATTTGTTAAAAGTTTGAATGCAATTTCTGATGGATTTTAGTGTTGTGCTTATTACGACGTTGTAATTATAATTTTAAGACATTAATGTTGTCTTGAGATATTATTTATCCAAAGTTCAAACAATGGCTGATTCCTCCGTATTTGTATCGTTAGTAGTGAAAGCTATTAGGCAATCATGCAATGAAATATTTAAAATTGGAGAATAATTTATGAACTGTAGATTTTTAGATTTTTATGGCTAAATTAAAATCAATTATAATTTAGAGACTTCAAAATGTAATTGTGTTAATTGTATTGGTTCTAGTTTTAGAAATTTCAAAATAAAACTATTCGCAATTATTAGGAAACTAGAATTTTTATTATCCTCAAAAGTGTAAATTTTTGCAGACCTTCTGAAAAGCTTTTACAAAAGCAAATACATTTAAGGCATTTTTGAAATCAGGAAAATTTGAATTTATTTTTTCAAATAATAATAGATCTTTTTGTTGAATCATCGGCTGTTACTTCTCGTTTATAACACGAGAAACAAAGTAAAGCGGACTAGCACTATTTGGGATCAAACTATGTGAAATTCTGCAGTTGGATTCCGTCCAGTTGTAAATTTAATTTAATTTATTTACAACTTGTAATTAGAAGCCTTACGGCCAATTGAATATGAAATTACAACATACAACTAAAATGGCTTAATGTATTTCAATCCTACCAGAGAGAAAAAAAATTAAATATTAGGATTAAATTCAATTAGAGAGACTATACAAATATAATATCGATATGAATGAAAGTCACGTTGATAGAAAGGTATAAGAAAGTAATATTATGTATCTAGATTGTTGGATACAAATATTGAAGGAGTTGCCTTCGAAAATTTAAATAGGACAAATTAAATCTGTCTTGCAGCTTGGTAATAAGCCGTTGTACTACCGAGCTACTCGAACAAGAAATAATTCATATATCAAATATGTTATTTTAGGGATAATGAAGTTTCTACAACGTGTGGATTGTGTAAAAACGAATAACTGTGCAAGGAAGCGCGGACATTTGAATTTATATATTTTGTGAAATAAAAGCAGTGATCTAAATCTTATGAATATAACAAATATATAAAATATATAACAAATGTTGTCATATGAACATAACGCTTCTGTTAGTATAGGTATCGCATGACAGCATTATATGCTAACTATAATCTTTGTTGATTGCGTTTATTTCTTCCTGCATATGTTTCTAGAAAGTATAAAAAATTTGGCATTACTAATGCTAAGGTTTTTTTTCACCCTCCTCGGCAAAATAAGGTCAGTATTATATATACCATAAATTACACTCTCTATATGCTGATCAAAGCTCAACTTATCATTAACAGTTACTCCGAAACACTTTAAACTACGCACGAATTCAATTGTAGTGCCGTTCAAGTTCAAATGTAAATGACGCCCTCTACGATGTGGCAAAATAATTGCTTTGGTTTTAGAAGAACTTATGCTTAAATTATTGCAAGTCATCCAATAGTTAAGTTTTTCCAATAGTAATCCAAACTAATTTTGAAGTAATTTTCACTACTGGATTGTTTCCGTAGAGCAGGACGAAGGCCTTGATACAGGACGAATTAATATAAAATCGGCTCTTCTCTTACATTGTAACCATGCGTGCATTTAGTAAAGTTCTGAAAAGAAGAAACACCATTTTTTTTCGAGTTTTTGTACTAATACCATAAAACATAGCTATTTGTGTCAACTCTTGGCCCAATAAAAATACGGTCAGGCAGTGTTCATCATTTTTTTAATAGCGCCAGTACATCCACGCATAACAACCGACCCCGACATTAAGAAAAATTGTTTTCTTATCAAAATCTTTTCCAATTTAAAATATTAAACAAAACAATTTTGCCACTGTACTTTTGTGCTGTCAGCCAAATTTTCTATTACTGTCGATAGAAGATAATCGCATGAACATAACAACAACATTTACCTTTCAAATAACAATTTATTTGAGCGCTTATTAGCATAATCAAAAACGGTTGATAACATGTAGACATAATCGAATTGAGATTAAATAAATAAAATATTTCTTTAAAGTCGTAATCATCAATGATTAGTTGTCGTACAAGGAAAAAAACTGAGATTTTATTAAAAATTGAATAAAAAAAACAACTTTAGAAAAATATTTTTTAGTACTTCAACTGAAAGATTGATCGATCACCTCTATTCAAAACGCTAGAGATAAGGTGGTCACAAGGAACAATATAGAGGAAACATAAATATGCAATAGATTGCAGCCGCTATATAAGGACGCTAAAGGCAAAGAAGACCCTTTAGAATTCATTATCCTTGATGCAAAAAAATTTTGAGGCGAAAAAGGTTAGTTAAAGCTGCTAAAAGAAAGTTCTCAAGATTGTCGAATGATTTGTCATAAAGATACTGCAAACCTCTCAGGATTAAAGGTTATGCTATGACCATAATCTTCAGTTCTCCAAGCTGGTTCAATAGCAGCTATACAAATAATTCATAAACTTTCTGATAAATTGCTTAACTTTACTTACTTAATAAGTAAATAATACTTAATAAGTAAATAATAAATATCATATCACCTTACCAGTGAAGACCGCGCTAGTAAAAAGCATGGATATATCTGAACATTTAACAAATATTTTTATCTGAAGTCGATCGCAAGTTCAATTCGATAGTCGAACCTTTCGGCGAGGCGGCGATAAGCTTCTTCCGCAACTAGCCTTCACATGATCGCAAAACAGTGTTTTATCTATATTCGATAACATGTTGACACAGTCAAATTACTCATGTAGAAAATATTTTTTAGATTAGGAAGAGTGTACTGCATGTCAGATTGTTGGTCTAAGCACATCATTACCGCTTCCCGCACTTACATATGTCTGTTAATGACATTTATTAATTTATACATTTTTCTAGTTTCGTTATGTCATTCCTGAAATTGTTCCTGAATTGTTGAATTGAACTTTAGCTGCATTTCTCGTCCAACAATTACTTTTGAACACAATTAGTTTCGAGACGAGTCAAAAAAAAAAAACCAAAAAATGTCCAAATTGGGTTAGAAATAATAAAAATATTAAAAAAAAAATATTTATTTATAAAATGCGTAATAAAAAATATGAAATTTATGAAAAATCTGAAAACATAATGAGACTGAATCCGACGGGAAAATAAAGGTTAGATGCCTGTTGGATTAGAAAAACCAAATACCATTAGGAAATGAAGTAACGTAACAACAAAAAGGACACAGGAAATATTTTGCATTTTAGTGAAAGTCAAATTAGTATGCAAAATATAGACGACAATGGAGAGCGGATGAAAAACCATCAAACAATTCAATGCTATCGTCAATTAATCTATATTTATGTACTTACTATACATATTTTATAAAGAAATTTATAAAATATAATATATATATATTATATATATATTATAAAGAAATTTATAAAATATAAAAAAAAAAAAAAAAAAGCAGGATAACATAAACGATATGCCCGCATAGGGAGTTCTTCCAATCTGCTACATATTTATTCCTATGTACAAGTAAACAAAAGTGCATACGAATGGATATGTTTTTTACGGAATTTGGAGATGCTTGTTGTGAACCACACAAAAGTGAGAAGTCACAATTGCACCTAAACTAGGCTGAAGCCGTCGCCAGTAGTAATTCAATATATTTCAGCATTATTATTAATACGTCCATCACGAAACTCGTATGTGCAAATATGTGTGTTAAATATTAACGTTCCAATTTTTATTATTTCACCAAGTATTTCTGTGTTTAATCACTTCAGAAAAAAAGTCATTGAAGACTTCCAGAACGTGCCTCTGCCAAATGTTAGTAAACCGCACGTATTTTCTTCATTTTTGCAGTTGTTGCGGGAATATTTCTGAACTTCTAATTATTTGTTTTCGTCTGTTTCTTTGGTATACTCATTTATTTAATACAAACAATTTGAATACGATAATCTTCTTAAAATTCAGTTCGATAGAAATTGTAAATGGTATGACTTATTTTCTCACCTAAAGGCCGGTCCAACTGACCACTTCGGATATTGGATAAAAGGTCTCGGGCCTCTTTTACCGTAGTACAATTATCGTAGGCATCCATTAGGCATCGCGGTGTCGGGTAAATCTCAATAATGGCCAAACATTTTTCCAACGATAGCGAGTGCAGTTGTAGCAGTTGCTGCGCAAACACCTCGCGTATTGTGAGTTGGGCATTACGAGCCGAATCTTCGTATAAGGCTTTAAATTTCAGCAAACCAACCATTTTTTGGGCAGGTATAATGGGTTGCAAGTCTTCCTTTTCACAACTCAATAGTACCTTATCCTTGTAAAGACGAATTAACATTCGCGACATGCCTTGCAAATAAGCCATAGACCGACGATGGTTCTCCGTGCGTTGTATCGAAAAGTGGTTGTGTATCAGCGTATTGCTGAGAGCTTGCTGTAGATTGTCGAGGGGCAAACCTAGATGATCATTGCCTCCATAATCTTCTATGAGATAGACTACGTGTTCAATACCACTTTGTTTGAGGCGATGCTTTTGCTCATGAAAACGACCGTCACGTATACTAGAAGCGAGGTCATCCATCCGCTTACGCTCCACAATGTAGGGCAGCACCAGCTCATTACCTTCGTCATCTCGAGCGATCCAAAGAAAATCTCCAACTGTCAGACGTCGTACTTCGTACTCCACGCGCAAAGATTCCAAGTAGCCGCGTGTCTGGTCCAGAGTTCTTTTATTTTTGCCACTAGTTTCTTGTGTATCTACCAAGAGGAGAATCCTAAAGGAACCCGGGCTCATCGTAACCTGTTTTTTGCGCTCTTGCTCTTCTTCAATAGCTTTTTGTTCTTTCTTCGTTAGCTTTCTGATTTTTTCCTTAGGCGGTGCAGCAGGTTTCTTCTTAGACTCTTTGACTGCCTCCAACACCTGTTGAATGTCTCTTTCATATAAACTACTATTCAGGGCGATGGTCTCAGCTTTGCTTTGTTGCTTCGACATTTCCTCGTCGATGATATTGCAGAGCGTTGACCCAAAACCCCTCAAAATAGCACATTCCTTACCGGAAGATAATGGTAATGGATACATTTTTAAAGCGTCCAAAGCAACGCGTAATTTGTATTTCGCCCGGCTATCATTGCGCTCAGCTTCTTGCAGCCAACGCTCCAACCATGACTCCAAAATCGCGTTGGGGCGTTGCAGTCGAACTTCCAAACGTTGTGTAGTCATACCTGCGGCATATTTTAACGAACTTGCTCTGTGCTGCAAAATTATTTTTGTTTACAAAACAACAACTGTAAGCGATGGAGCATAAGTAATGTCAATTATTTGCTGTTAAAGCCATTCACAATAGTTCGTGCATTGTTGGAACAAATCTAGAGTTGTAAGAATCTTGAGCGTAAAGATGACGGTAATGGTAAATTTTGTCAGTTTGTTTTGCGCCACAGTTTGGAACTATTAACAAAAATTTTCCCTGGAGGTTTCCACTAATTAAGTGTTGTAAAACACAAACACTACTTTCACTGCAAAAATAAGGTCATGGGTTTTATCGTACAGTGTCTAAAGTTATCTAATTAATTCGTAGAGGTTTGCCTTCTTATTACAACGTTTGGTCGATGTTGCAACTTTGGATGATTTCTCTGTTGTACTGAAACGGAGAAGGCAAAAACTTAATTTTGTCACAAAAGCTCAAGTTTGTGGGGCAAAAACCCTCCAGTCTTTGGTCAAATCTCCAAACTCATAAAAAATGAAAACGAATAAAAGGACTGCCATGTCTTATGCTCTGCAAACCTAATATAGTTTTGCAATTTCAACCTTCGTTATGAAAGTTTAAAAAATTCTAATATGAAATCGTGTTAAAAAAAACTTGTATTTTTCGGTACAATAAATTATGATAAAGGATTTTTTATTGAAGCAGACTACATTAAAGCTCATCTGTCAGAAGAATGAAGTCAATAAAGTACTCATCAAGTATAATTGTGTATATTTATATTAATTTTTGTAAAAGTTATCTGGAAAAAAATTGGTAATATCAAATTCTATTCATCTTCTCCATATTATTTTGACCTGCAATCACAATGAGTTATTTTTATAAGTGAAGAACATGATTTTAAAATTAGGAGATTTATTATTAGATACAACTGCAAGGCGAATTCTCAATATACAAATTAAATATGAAGGATTTATGAGTTTGGAGAAAAATGTAACAGAAATGATCGAATACTCGAAGTATGTTGCTTATGGTATTAGTTTTTAAAAGGGAAATACGTATTTTTTATACAACAAATTTGACATCGATTAAGTTTTTGAATGTGCAACACGAATGCGATGATGCTGTTGAGATTTTAAATAATAATCGCAGACTTATTAAAATATCTAAAAGCTGTCATTATTTAACCATATTTGTTTTGCCACAAAGAAATATACATTAACAGTTCCATGCCTCAATAAACATCAAATTCTAATTTGAAATCCTTGCATTGTGGTTAGCTTTCAACGCTAATATTCAATTTGTTGTCTTATCGAAAAAAAAATTGTATTTGTTTCGATTTGTATTTACTTTTCTAGCTTGTCTAATTGGTCGTTTAGTCCATACACGAACCGCAAGCAGAGATGTCTGGCACCACTGCCAGAAACCATCGTCATAACAGCTGTTCAACAACAACACTGTCTTTTGGTGCCAGACGATGAAGTCGACGACTATAACTGCAACAACAAAAACAGTAGTTTAAGAAAGATGGAAGCAGAAAAACAGGAGGCGAAGAATTTGGTAAGTTTTGCATTAAAACTACAATTAATTGCTAAAAGAAATGTTTCGTAAAAATTTTAATAAATCTCCCCTCACTCTTAGCAAATGGAATTTGAATGGGTGCTGAGGGAGGAGGTCCATCAACTGCTGAAGAAATTGAAGATAATACTTATAGTAAGTTGTATTTGCAGCCGCTACTGCCGCTTGTGGTGGTGGCAGTGCCTGTGTTTGTTATCACCCAATACTTGATTGTTGTTATTGACATTGTTTAACTGCCTTTTTCCGTGTTTTTTTTTTCACTACTAGGAATGTGCCCATCGTTTTCCTGTGCCACTCTATGAGAATGAGGGAAAAAAGACTGAAAAATTTATATTATCTATTCAACCGCCAGATCAACTCAAGGCGATTTTAACTTTAACCGGAGACACCATCACACAGGCGGTGAGTAGTTTAGATTTATGAAGGCTGTTTTTCTGTAGGGGTGTCCTTTAAATTTGTGGACATGCGAATGTATCGTTTTCATGGTGCTGTGTCCTTTTGCAGGACATAAGCTTTAAGTTGTCGAAGCCACCACATCATGTACAACGAACATCCATCACCCAGGACTCGCCATGGAAATTACAGCAAGTTCAAGATGCCGCCAACCACCTACAGCAGGCCATTAATCACATTGATGACGTCGATGATACGTATCATTTCAAGTAAGTTTTCCTTATCATTTACATATAGAACATATAAATCGTCATACCCATTGATATCGAGATTTCTAAAGACGTGTTGTATAATTGTGACCTACTTGGTTTCGGTTGGTGTTGTTGCCGCCTGCCTTCATTTCAATTGCTGAGCAGAGAACTATTTTTAATTTAACAATGTATGGCGTTCGTTGTGCGTTATCGCTTGTTCGACAATTTTAATTTCCTACAAAACGTGGATTGTAAAAATTCAATTCATCATATACATTTTGAACTGAATTTACTTGAATAGTTGATCGGAAACATTTTTACTCTAAATATTGAATTATATGACAAGTTAATTAAGTACTTTTTCGACCACTCGATTAATTGTTCATTTAATTGGTTGTATTCTTTATCAAAATCGGAGTTCGAATTGAATTAATTGATTAGGTACTCAACTTTTTTAGATGTTGTATTTGCAACAAAAATGTTTGTCTATTTGATTTGATTTTGGCTTAGCTTAGATATTTGGGTTCTTTTTTCAGAATATTAAATTGCTTATTCATTTATTCATATGATTTGGGAAGAGAATCTGATGCCTGATTTTTTAACGCTTGTACATTACGCTTACATATGTATTACATTCACTACAAAAAGTTCTTTGTAGTTTGTGATTTATAAGCCTTTTTGATTTTATTTCTTTGTGCGTAGTTTATACAGCCGCTTGTGTACAAAATATATTTGTGGACATATTCTTATCAAAACAAAGCCAATCAATCTTAATGCAAAATTATGAATTACTTGTTAATGACAAAGGTGAAATCAAGGTACAGATTGTGGACGACATCTGTAACACAGTGCAACAATTATTTCTGTCAGAGTTATGTATGGGATTATGGTCATTTCTAAACTGGGAACCGTTTTTCTGATTCTAGTTTTCGAGATATCTCTTTGCTGTGAGAACAGATTAATTTTCTAATTTAATCTAGTATAGTGGTGTTATAATGTTATCGGAGTGCGATTAGACCTATAACCTACTCTCAGCAAGAACGGAATCAGAGTGTATGAAATCAAAAAGAAATTTTTATATTTACACCAGGTGTAAATTTCCAACAATTTTCATTGTGAGACGCTCTAGCAGATTTTCTTCTGAAATTGGTTCACATTTACAATTTGATAATTTTGTAACTTTTTTATGATAATATTGATTATTTTATTTCATAAAGTGTTTATGCACTTTTTCGTAAGTATTATTTTGAAATAGGTTGACCCCCAAGACTATTTTAAGTGCACTGGAATATATTTTTATTGGGTACTATTATAGACTTAATAATTAAACTCATAGATATGTAATATGTATTTTACTACAGAATATTTTACTTTTCATTTGTGACGTTGCACGGTTGCCCTTTTTGGCTTTCTTGCACCATTGTGTATTAATAAATGAAATGAAAATTGTTTGACTCGCGGATCGCCATTAAACCTCTGTACAATTTGTGGTCGATCATGGCTCGACGGTTAGTACATGCGAATATCGTTCGCATGATAGCGGGTTCAACGCCACATACGAGTATAGTCACCTATCATTACCTATCATAACACTTTGAGTAGTCGAATAATCGACAAGTCTGGTGAATGGTTCTCAAACTGTGACGTTCGGAATCGTAGTTAAACTTTAGGTCCCGTTGAGTGAGTTTAAAAATAGAATGAGTTTAAGCTCACTGAATGTGAGAAGCACTCCTATATCTCAATATGGAATACAGGGGAATTTGTGCGTGTATAGTTTGTAGGCAAGGTTCGTATTTGTGAAAAGTTGTCTTATTTTTTGCAGCATATTCTTTAAACAAGTATTTTATTTTTGAAATAATTTTTTTTTTCGAAACGATTGATTTCAAATGTAGTGAGAAGACATAATATGTGTAAGAGATCCTTATTGGTCTCAGTGTTTCAGTTTTGTTATTATTGTGCTTCATGTATTGTATCTCTGTTAGAAGGTCATCACAGTTGTACCTGATACTCATAAATTGCGAAACAACCCTCAGGACATTACACAAGATAAATTTGAAAATGGCGAATATTTCTGTGGGAGCATACTCTTTCCTCTACGTGGTGTATTGGAAATTTCGTTTTAATTCGATTTTAAGTGTTCAGAGTTTTCATTTTCCTTGGGTAAAAAACTAACGTTTGGCTGCTTATCGAATGTATCTTAACGTATTCCTGTCAGGATCAGTGTTTTTTTATTGCTGCTTAATGTTTATACGTTGCTTCATTAAATCTCTCCTACTCTTATGGTCTTGTTTAGTTTAATACATTTCCTATATTAGCTGTATTTCGATATTTTTATCAGTGCTGACGTAATGCAGTTCCACGAGTACATATACTTTTTCGAATTATGGTTAAGACACTCTATTATTCTAATCCATTGCAATACACACATTAAGATCATATTACACAAAGGCGCTTCACCGCAATAACGCATAATGAGTCAATATACATTATTCATATAATACATTCTTATTACTTGTATTGTGAATGCGTTATTACCAGCGCAATTAAAATATGCAAACATTCTTATCAAATATCATATGTTGTTTTTCTTTTGTTCTTATGTGCCGCTTCGCCATGCAAATATAAACTGTATAAACAAAGAACGTCGGATGAAGTAATGCATGTTGTCGGCAATATATTGGAGGCGTTACAGAGAGCGCGTTTGTCGCTGGTTTTACCCAAGAGGAAACCTATAGATGAATTAATAAAGGGCCGTAATATGGTAAGTAAGCAATTGTATAGTTCACATAGCACGCCAGTAATTATTTTTCTTAACATTTTAGAAATCTCTGTCTCCGAATTTATCAGAAGATTTAGCCATAAGTTTTTATTTGCAATCGCACAAATTAATAATTGCCGTCTACCAATTAACTAATGTGCATGGGACAATGCGTTTTGATTCATGTCAGGCAGAAGCTTCTATCAATTGGCTTAATGAGGTTCTAATAATGCTTTCTGCGGGCCTCCAGTTATGTCAACAGCTAAAAGACAAAGTAAGTGTGACTATATTTTTCTCATGGAAAACACAACGGCCGTGAACTTTACCTAATTGATTTACTTATTATTTGAGTGGCGAACACTTTGAGTAGTCGAATAATCTACAAGTCTAAGCTATATTCTCTCTCGCCCAACTGTAAAGACATTGTATTAGATTTATTAATTGAAATTTATCTTCCAAACTATCGCCTACTGTCCAATCTTGGTTCGTCGAAAAAATGATTTTATTTTATCTTGTTCATCGTTAAACCTATTTTCAGCTACACGTTCTTGAATGTTTGAAATAACTGCAGCAACTCCACCCAATTTTAGTCCGATAAATTTCATTGTAAGATGTATATGCTCTTTTATATTATGTATTTTATTTCTTTTATTTATTTATTTATTTCTGGCTTGTAATTTAAAGCCTTCCGGCCAATTATAAGTATATATAAATATAAAATTTATAAAAATATAATATGACATATAATAATATAATATAACATTATGATCGTTGAAGACAAAAAAAAGTATGAAAAAAAGACTAATTCAAAAGTTAGAAGTTAATCGGAATATAATCTTGAAATATAAGATAATCGGTATGTAATAAAGGCAGTTTAATTGAAAACAAAATTTTACAGTAAAGTCTGAAAGTGTTGTAGAATGTGCCTTTTGTAAGAATCAGGAAATAATTTAAAACTTTTTAAATGGCTTGGTAGTAAATTGTAAATTCGAGCTACTCTTACTACAAAAGCACGACCCATGAGTGTAGTTATTTTAGGAATAAGAAGCTGCTTATTACGAGTGGAATGTGAGAAATTAAATGAATTAAAAAGAAATTGAGGACTACACAATCGAATAACTTTATAAAATAACAGCAAAGACCTAAAATCTACATAATTTTTAAAACTACAACCCAAGAAACGCTTAACATACGGTGTTATATGAACACGACGCCTCAGTGAGTATAAATATCTCATAACTCTATTAAACGCCATCTGAACTTTCCTCATATTTTGTTTATTAGTGCCACTATATAACTCTAAACAATATAGAATACTAGGCATGATATAAGCATGAACCAATTTCTCTTTAATCGATCTGGGCAACACTAAGTCGGTATTATAAAAACTTCGCAGTGAATAATTTAAACGTCGGACTACATTATCCACATGATAGTTAAAACTTAGTTTATTGTCTAAAACTACTCCCAAAGATATTAGAAATAGCGCCAGTTATATTAACTGTTGTAGGCACTTTTCTTTTAGTTATTTTTCGAGGGATTAGCTTAATGCAATGTCTGGTCAGCTTGTTTGTTTAAAATTTCATATCAAACATAATTAACTACTAAATTCACACTTTTCCATTAAACAATCTATAATTCTAAATACTTAATAAATTGCTTTTCTTATTTACTTACAGATCTCAGTCTTCTCCTTGTACAAAGATTTTAAAGTTGGTTCACGCGCCTCTTCAGCGTTATCCTATTGACCGCCGACCTAAGGGTTAATTCGTTGTCTTATAGTTATAATAAAAGCAAAACAAAAAGACTTAGGTTGTATGTAATTTATATTTCAAATTTGAAAACAAACAAAATCGGTAATTACAGTATCGAATATATTATATTAATTAATTTACGCATAAAATGCTTTACTCTTTCCTAAAACTCTATTGAAAACCCTATATACCATACTCAATAAGCTTCAGGTTTCCTAATGAAACATAAATGCCTTTTACTTTAAACCTATATAATAATGTATGTTACCATAACAGTACTTAAACACGCGTTAATCGTTAAATGTTCCAAAAAGAACCTTAAAAATGTTTATTATAAATACACCATTCGCTGCCTTAAAAAAGCACAATTCGCATACGAATAGTATGGAATAAAACAAAAAGAAAAAAAAAATGATAAAACTATCAACAAACAACAAGTGGCAATTTGTAATCCAGATAGGATTCTTTATTTATACTTTACAATTGCAATTTATTGTAATGCTTTTTATTATCAAAATGCTAAATCTTTTTATCTTGTAACTAGTTCAAATGAAATAATTGTATATTTTTTATGTATGTACAATTTATATTACATATTAAACAAACAATAAATTATTAAATGTTAAATGAAACAAAGCTAATCAATTTACTAAATTTGTTCTAAAACGTAGTGATTTTGTGAGAACTTTTCATGAAAATAACTAAACTCAATGTTCTTATGGTTTTAGTAACGAAAAAAAAAAACCAGCGATGTTAGGTGGTTTAGGTTGAATGTGCTAAGATATATGGCAATAACAAATTAAAATGAAGATTAAAAAAAAAAAAAAAATGTAGAAACTGAACCGAGCACTACAGCTTACTGTTCAATAAGAAATTGGTGTTATGTTTTAAGCAAATCCACAGATAAATTTCGAAAATACGATCAAGTTAAATATTTTTTTTGATTGGAGCAATTAAATAGTATTTCTAGAAAGAACCGATCCGGATGTCAGATATACCTAGAAATCATTGTTTTGAAAAATCACACTGTATGAAATGTTGATTTTACTGAATATGGTGGCCGTACACTTTGCATGTGGGTTGACGTATTATTCAATTTATTATTTAATGTAATTATAATAAAAA